>NW_006497781.1:689485-699629 GCF_000471905.2 Amborella trichopoda
ACGTTAACGTTAACGTTAACGTAACGTTAACGTTAAGTTAACGTTAAGTAACGTAAGTAACGTAAGTAAGTAAGTAAGTAACGTAGTAGTAGTAGTAGTAGTAGTAGTAGAGAGAGAGAGAGAGAGAGAGAGAGAGAGAGAGAGAGTAAATTCCACAGAAGGAAACTATGTTAACCTCTAATTATCCTTTGTCATCTGCTGTAAGTCAATTTCAGGTGAGAGAAATTTATCCTTTACTACTGTGAATTGCAAAATTACGACAAAGTATGTGCTAATGTTGCAAAGATATAAACTCTATTAATGTGTGCCAGGTTAGTATAAAACATGAACGTAATGGTGTTAACATATGTTCCCTTGGATAACAAAGAGAGAATGGGAAGACAGAGGAACCTCGTAAAAGCTAAACAAAGGTGCCGACCCACCAGTGCTACATGAAACTGACACCAGTGTCGGTGTCTTCCAAGTGTTTTGAAGGTTTTCTAGTACTTCAGCCTAAAAAGCAAATACGGCAAGACGCGACATTATACCCTTACTATTTTATAAAATAAAATACTGTGTTTTTAGGTACCTATAATAGAATTCACATTCATTAGACGATTATTAGACGCCGCATCTGGAGTTGTGGATGCTTCACAGCTGCCACAAGGCTGGAGTGTCAGGACAACACTGATAGCCACCCAGTATGCAGATTATTAATATATGATCATGAAATACTCGTGATCATGATATACATTGGTCTATCACCAGGAATGCAGAATTTAGTAAAAGGAACATGAACACTCACAATAACAAGATAGACATATTCAGGCACTTTTGATAAGATCCAAAATCAAGAACCACATTCTTATTGATTTTAGAAAATTCATGACATCCAAATGCAGAATAGACATAGCTAGTGGAAACTATAGCTTTGCCATCAAATTTTAAGGACATACTGGATTCCCATGATAATGGAAATGTTCTCCCCTGCAAACACTAGTTATGTTCAAGGCTTTGACCCTTAGTGCAGCCAAATAAAAACTAGAACTGAAGTGTCTTAGAAGGAAATTCCTAAAATCACACTCAAGAAAGTATGGCACTACAAATAAAAAGAACTTGGAAAAAGCTAGAACATTATTGATTAAAAGGAGAAAAACAGAGACTAATGAAAGTTGACAGAAAGGACACCCATGATTCATAGAGAATTTTGGGATTTCTTGTAATATACATTCTGGGGTTTCTTGGCATGGCTTTGCCCATGGCTGTATAATAAATATATAAACATATAATCCACAGGTTGGTACTCTGTAAATATAATATTTATCAAATAATTATGTAAAACTTCCACAGTAACTTACAAAGTGAGACAACCATAATAGCAAAAAACTCCTCCAAATAAGTGATATGTTGCAGAACTCTTTAACATCGTAACATTTTTCACAAGCATAGTTCTTGGAAACATCGGAGATTCTGAATCGATTTAAGAATCAAAATCATGGAATCACAGGTGGCTAGACGATTCCTTTTATCGGAATTGTTCTCCGTACATTGGGAATTGCAGGAAACGAGATTCCTACCTATTTTAATCGAGGTTCGACCTCTTTGAAATTGAGTTTCAATCCAAATAGAATCGAGATTCCTACCTCTTTGAACTCGAGTTTTAGACTAATTAGAATCAAGATTAACACCAGTTTGGAATTGAGTTTTAAGCCAAGTGGAATTGAAATTCCTGCATCTATGGGATAGAAATCTAATTGGAATCGAGATTCCTACATCTATGGGATAACACACCCAACAACTTAGAAACGCATTAGAAATCATAAGAAATTTGTTTCATAGGACAAAAGGTTCAAAGTTCTAGAGTAATAATATGCAAGAATCCATTCGTAATTTTTTTTTTTGAAGAAATGAGTATCGGAATCGATGTATTAAGTATGCTTAGCCATGGTTCCCCTAGTACTAGAATTGAGATCCTCAAAGGTCATAAAGACCTGAACAAGTGTTCCCCTAGTATTGCAATCATTATATTCAGCCTTAATCACAGTTTCAGAATTAAAGTTGGGTGGTCGTAATACTAGATTTGGGTTAAGTACAATTATCAGACACCCATAGTCCACTAGGGAATTTGTGATGGTGTTTACAAAACATAAGATATAATCTCAAGTACACTTGAAACTATTGATTTCATATTTATAGTTCAATATGGGAATTTTTTTTGCCATTGTGTTGCTCTGTGTTGTAATCTGAATCAAACCAAATCTCTTTCTTCAATTATCCATAAAAAAATAGCCAAGAAGTGTAATCCGTATCGAATCCAAATCTCTTTCCTAGTTATCTTTAAAAAATAGCTACCAAGTTCTACCCCTAACCTTACTTTCAAGATATACCCTTTAATTGACATGATGAAATGAAAGTACATTTAATGAAAGAGAAAACAAAATAATATGTTTTGTTAACATTCACATTGTGCTGTAGCATCAGTGGACCAAGTGCTAAATGCTTAAACTTCACAAGCCAAGTCATGGACAGAGGGTGAGATATTTCAAGATTAGAAGACTAAAAAATTACATGTAATAAAAATAATGTTGAGGAATCTGGATTCCATAAAAATCATATCAAGATTCAGAAAATGTGGAATCGAGATTCAACAAATGCGGAATCGAGATTCAATATTGGAATCGATATTCAGAAAAAGTTGAATCAAGATTCCTAAAATCTGGAATCGATATTCCTGACTTCAAGGAAATGGGTTCCATGAAGATTCCTTGACAGAATCGCGGACTCGGGATTCTGAGGCAGAATCACCACCTAGGGAGAGAGATTCCAGCAACTATGATCACAGAGACACAAAAAGAGTAACATATCCTTTAAGCAGCACATTCAAAGAACAAAAGATGAATACATGTTAGGCGGCCCATCATTTTCCAAATTCTGCCGACTGCAGAACAGAAAGAACACCCTAAAACACAAAGTATGATTCTTTTCATGTTTTATTTCTAAATAATTAAAATCCTAGAAAACTGGACTGAATATTACCAAGATAATTCATAGAGATTTGGGGAAAGGGTTAAGCTAAGTTTAAGCTAGATGAACCTATTTACACCAATGTTATTAGTCGAAGACACGAAATTAAATCAGCATGCAGTCCCGTCCAAACTATGACCAGCGATCCAATTAGTTGAACCGGTCATAGGAAACAAAGGTTAAACACCGAAAAAAAGGTCTAAACCAGCAGCCAGTAAGCTCATGGGGAAGGCATGCTAACATTGATTTAGACTCAGCATATCCATTTTATTGTGTGTGTGCATGGCACTTGATGATATGAGGGCAAAAAACAAAACAAAAAAATCTCATTTAATAATGTTCTCTTCTTGCAACATGGATCTTATGCTTCATATTGTCATATTATGATAAGTTTCAATTAAGCTATGAAAGGTATCAAACAATTAAATGAACCATAAAACAGAGTGTGATTCATGTAAAAAGATACACGAACTGGCAAAACACAAGCTATGTCCATGGGGGAAAATGTTCCTCTTTTGTTTATTTTAAACAAAGGTTAAAAAAAACAGATCGGTGAACCGGATCGGCCCCCCCAAAAACTGTGTCGGATTGGTGGATTAACAATCCAAATCGGCCGAATCAGCAAGAGTCGGGATTGAAAAAATTTAAAAAAATCACTAGAATTTTTTAAAATCTAGCTTTTTAGCCAAAAAAAATAATGGTATTGCATTATAATTTTTCCTTATTTTAGTAAAAATACATAAATACTGAGAACCAGTCTCATATCTGAGTGTTGGTTATCCATTTTTATGATCAAAATAAGATTTAACATGCAACTCATTGTAATAAAATGGATCTCGCTAACTAAAATTTTATAGTAAAAAAGAAAACGGTATTATACAATAGCTTCTGACCTTTTGATTTGAATAGAAAGAAAATAATGTAATGATGGGTTATAATATCGTGATTGTTATGTACATAATGGAAACATTTGTTGGCTTCTTTTAAAAATGTGAAATTAATGAGGAACACATGAACCAAAGTCTTTAAAGTATACTTAAGTTGTACTTTAAAATTGCACATACAAATTTTTTGCAAAAGTTAGAGAGAGAGAGAGAGAGAGCCAACTAAGCTATGGGCTCAAATTGAGTGAGAGAGAGAGAATGTGCTCATTTTCCATCTGTTTAAAAAAGCTTGTATAAAGACCAAAAACTTAGTTGAATAAAAGATTGGGCTATGGGCTCAATTTGTCCCACATTGGGGATTTCATAAACGTTGTATAATAGGATGGGCTAACACGAGATGCAAAGAGCTTTTCAACTCGCATGGGTGGGCCCACGAATGTTTATTTGGTGAAGTACTATGATGAAAAAGCAATTTTATTGGGGTGGGCCACTATACCTTAGTTAAAAAAAATTAAAATTGCTCATACAAAAAGTTTGTGTCACTGCCCCTTTGTTTAAAAATTTAAAATTGCACGTATGAAAAGTTTGCAAATAAAAAAAAAACGAGGGTCAAAATGAGTAGGAGGCCGGTTGGCTGGGCCACCCCTTGAACCGGCACATTCTTATCTAACAGAACCGAACCGGCCAGTTCTGTCAGAGAGCCAGCCAGTTCAAAGGGTGACCCGGCTGGTTCCCGATATATGATGGAAACCAGAAAATAGAAATCAACAATTATGCAACAAAAAAAGAGCTTCCATTTACATTTTCATGGAAATTTCAGTAATTACCATAATAATATAAAATCACATGCCACATAATCTGTACCAAGATCTAAGAAATACCTCTTGCGATGGCAGCCTTCTGACTGGAGAATCTTCTAAGCCTTCTTCTCGTGCTGACTCCACAGAAACACTGTGGTACGGGAAAAGTATATTGTTTTTAGATACCAAAACTTGGATGTCACATAATTTCCAGCATTTCCCGTCCATACATTTCTCAATACATTATAAGAAACATATAGAATGCTTAAGACAAAGTTTACCCATCATAAGAGGCAATCTGTGGGAGAACAAAGCTTGTCTGTGAATGAGAAGGAGCCAGTAAAGGTCCAACAAATATATCTGGATTACACCTGCTTTTTGAACCCTGTGATTTTGGCATTTTAGGCTGTCCAGCTGCAAATTAGGGTACAATTGCAAATTAGGTTCAATGAAGTACAATATGTATGTCCTATGTGCAAATCTGATAGTGTAAAGGTTATCCTTACTTTTCCAAATGGATTGTGCAGTTTGAAACTAGGCCTCCATAAAGATGGAGAACACAAACCCACATACAGTGGGGCATGCTAGACTAGTAAAATGCCCATCCCCCCGCATCAGCCAGTGCAATGCATGTGCCAGTCATTACTAACTCATTTAGTTTAAAATGGAACAAGCTTACACTAAGAATGCATGGTAATGCTGATTATGCTTAAAGAGAACACAAACCCACATACAAGGGTGTGCTAGACTGGTACAATGGCTAACCCCCCACATCAGAGCAAAGACACACCAGTGCAATGCATGTGCCAGTCATTACTAATTCAAGTTACAAATGGAACAAGCTTACACTAAGAATGAATTTACAAAAAAAAAACCCACAATTTAATCTGCTCAAAACTTCCTTTCGCCTTACTTCCAACTTCTCCTTTGTGTCAGAAAGGCTCTCATACTGGGGAGCATAGAAAACTTGTAATCGGTTCCCAAAGAAAACATGCTCGTCAAGCTTTCTCTTTGCAAACCTGCAACATAAGAATGCCTTCATGTTTAAGAACTGTAGTTTTAGTTTTGGTGGAAGACCAGATTGTGATATTTTGAAACTTTCAAACCAATATATTATGGATTAACATCAGGTTATGTAAAGCCCCAAAGCATGCAACAATTCAACAAAGAGGTCAAAGAATAAAATACACTTGCAGCATAGAAGCATTGCAAATTTCACATGCATACCATGAATAAACCCCAAGAGTTTGAAAACTTCGGCTTGTTCTAACATATCAAAAGCAATGTTGTCAGATTCGCTTCAAAGTCCGCTTCAGTTTGGTCTAACAATGAAGCAATTCGGTGCTTCGGGGGAAGACTTTGGGTTTTTAAAAAAAAATATATCTTTTTTATAAGTTTATAAAAATTTAGAAAAAAAATTACTAATAAATAAATTTGTTACTACTTATATGTTCAAACTATTACCATTGACAAACCATAATCACAAAGAGCTAAGTTAGAGCTTTGGTATTCATCATTTTACGTTCCAAACAAACATGAAATGATAAATATGTGAATATCTATCATTTTCTGTTTTACACCAAATGAAAAATTGCCAATACAGTGATCAAATACAGATGTAAACGAATATAGAACCATAGAGATCACAAAAGCACTCACGCACTATAAATAAAAACCATCAAGATACAAATAATAACGTTCATGAGGTCCATAACTCCATATATAGTCCAAATGTACATTGTCAAAAAACAAAAAAAAAAAAGCACATAGAGACAGTATTAAATCCTCATTTTAATCTAATCAGTGTCATCATTGGGATCCAAAAACACTATCACTGTAATCGACACCAACATTATAATAATCAACACCAACATCGTATCCTCCCTCATCAGCATGGGGCACATATATCCCATCCTCTTCTTCTCTTGGCGGCTCAACTTCTGCCCATCATGAGTCTTCTCCCTCAAAGTCCTCAAGAAGCTCCAACACCCACTTGTCAGTGTTATGAATATAATCTAAGCTAATGTGATTTGTGGTCGGCCCCCTCTTCCTCTAAGTTGCCTACGTTGTATAGATTTAATTTACAAATTTAAATGCATCCCTACATTTTACAAATTCATAATCGAATAGAAGGCAAAAATGATCATAAAACACGAATTGTCCAAGTTACCTTGCTTGTAGCTTCAAATTGTATTGGACAAGGACTGGATCACTGAATCACTTATGTTCTAGTTTATTCCTCTTCTTTTTGTGGATCCGCTAAAAAACACTCCAATTCCTTTCGCAACCGGTAGCGGTACAAGTTTGGCTCAACCCTTTAATAGCAAAGCATTGTAATTCACGACATTGGTTGCCAAATTGAAACCACCATGCAACTGCAAAAGTTAATCATAAATATGAAATGTACAATCAAAGGCACTAAAATAAATAATTAGAAAGAAATCAAGATAGGAATTTTACCTAGACTTAGTGTGGAGCAGCTACAGATTGCCATCGGCAAACCAAATTACCACTTGCTGTGCGATACTCTTCACATTGCATATTGATTTTGTTTTGGACATATTCATCATGTACAAGCCTTTCAAAGACATGAACCAATCTTGTTGTCACCTTTGATTGCTTAGAGGGATATGCTTGAAGGAAATAATTGCGTTAAAATAGAAGCCTGCTGCATGTAGGGGTAATAAAGTTGAGATTGCCACCTATCATAATAATTTTAAGATAATGTTCGTATAGAGATTTCCTGTTTTCAAGCCTACACTATATTTCATTTATAGCCCTATCCATTACCTCATAAAAGTACCCAATGAGGGCCTCTCTGCACTATCAGCTAGGCGTAAAACTCTGACTAGTGGCTCAATTACATCTACCACATGCTCACAATGCTTCCAAAAGAAAGAATAAAAAACTATCTCTGAGACCTCATTCTCGGCCCTCGTTTTTGGATGTTGTGACCCATTCCTCAGAAGTAAACATTTTCCTATGGGAAACTTTGATTTCAACAGGCTTTCTAAACTAAGGAAGCTGGTGGCAAAATGTGTAATAACTGGGCGAATCAACTCCCTTCCACAATCGCGCCGCATCATGCTCAAAACCAATGTGTAATTGTAGATATATTTTGCAACTTTTCTTTTTCTCACCAACTTTAGGACCTCTTCAATATCCCAAAATTGAAAATCTTTTGGACATTTATCCGGATTTCCTATATCCTCAAAAATCGAATCCATACAATGGCCAGCACATGTCATCCAATACATGGTTTTGTACTTCCCAGCCGACATTAGTCCAACTGCCCTGTAATTTGTTGTGTTATCAGTTATGAATTGAACCACATATTGAGGACCAACTATTTTGACAACATCATCAAACAAACCGCAAAGAAGCCCAGTAGTTTTTGATACATCAGAAGCATCCACAGACTTGATAAACATTGTACCCTTGGGACAATAAACCAAAAAATTGATCAAAATTTGGTTTGCTCTATCTAGCCACCCATTTGCCATAACTGAACATCCTGATGTTTTCCATGACTCCCTGTATTCATAAAAAAAAATCCATTGACCCCATTCACATTCTTTTGCAAAAGCTTGCACCTTAGGTCATGATAACTTGGCTTTTTATAACCAGGACCAAGGACAGCTATTGCATCAGTCATCGGTTGGAAATAGTGTAATTTGCTGCATTAAATGGCATAGCAATGTCATACATAAATCGAGCTACAGCCATGTCTGCTTGCTCAACAATTAATTTAGAAGCCAAAGCATTTTTTATGCTTGTTTGTGCCCCAGGTGTGTCCCAAGGGGTAAAATAGCCCCTCATTCCTCCCTTCTTTCCAACAACACTACCTCTACCACCACCTCTCTCATTTCCTCTCCCTTGAACTACATTACTTTGTATAGTAGCAAACACCATTTTCAATCCCTTCATATTCTTCGTAATCGAACTATTCACCTTCCCCAATTGTTTGGGGTGCGTAAGGATTACTCTTTGGCTCTTTTGCTTTTGAGAATTAATTTCATCCAAAGCTTGCTGTGTTTGCCATTTAACATCTGATGTAACTTCTTACAAGGTGCAACATTACCTTGCACTCTAGCAAGATGTTGTTTTAATCGAAATATACCAGACCCTTTAATTCATCTACCACAAAAAATGCATGTGAACTGGTTTAGAACCCCAGGAATTACCTTTGCATATTCCCATGCAGGGTCTGAGGATCTAAACCCTGCTATCCCTACTGATGAGTTGATCCAGAGCCTGCCATGACTCTCACACTAAATTAAAATATTCTAGAAACTAGTAGTTTTACATTTTTAACAGTCTTAACGTTTGAACTAAAAAATCCAAAAAAAAAAATTTAAATATGGTTATAATATGCAAAACAAAAAAAATATGTTCATAAACTCAACAATGGCAATGAAAAAAATTTGATGATTCTTCATGAGTGAGTTTATTAACATCCATTTGATAACAATGGCTTGATGAGATCAATCCATTTAACAACATTCATTTATAGAATGCATAACAAAAAGATATTAATAAACTCAGTAAGGAAAAAATATTTGATAATTCTTCATGAGTTGAGTTTATTAACATCTATTTGACAACAATGGCTTGATGAGTTCAATCCATTTCACAACATCCATTTCTAATATGCAGAAAGAAAATAAAAAAGGATGTTAATAAACTCTATAGTGGTGATGAAAAAAAAGTTGATTATTATCCATGAGTTGAAGTTATTAACATCCATTTGACAACAGTGGCTTGATGAGATCAATCCATTTGGCAACATCCATATATAATATAAAAACAAAAAATTGTACAAGATGCACAAACTTAATAAAGATACATACATGCCAAACAAGTAGATTAAGCACATCAATTTAACGTATTTATCAATGGTGCAAAAACAATTTAGATAGAAACCGAAAGAAGCCCAAAATTTGGGCATAGTATGAGAAAACCAAAAATTAGGGCAAATTTTGGGAATACCTAATATCATGGCACAATGTTGGGGCAAAAAAGTTGAGATAGAGAATTTTTCAGTCATGGAAAAATTTGGGAACCGTTTGGGTCTTTGGGAGCCGAAAATTAGGGCAATGTTTGGGTATTTGGGAAGCCCAAAATTAGGGCGTAGCTGCACGTGACTTAACATTTAGGAGAAGAGAGAGAGAGAGAGCCTGTAATGTGTTGCAAGGGCCGCTGTTAAGACCTTGAAGGTGGAGAATGCAAACCGGCATGCTGTAAAACTGTAAAAGACTAAAAGTGCAAAGGCGTTCTAACTTTAAAGTTAAAATATCTCTATATCTCTCTTATAAGGTAAAATATTTTAACTTTTAAGTTAAAATGTCTTTGCACTTTTAGTCTTTTACAGTTTAACAATGTGCCTGTTTGGACTCTCCACCTTCAAGGTATTTCCACCGGCACCTACAGCAAATTACAGGTACTCTCTCTCTCTCT
>NW_006497781.1:709436-721279 GCF_000471905.2 Amborella trichopoda
TCGCCGATTCGTCGATCCGGATCGGTTTTTTGGAAGCCCGATCCGGGTCACCGATCCGTTTTTTAAACCATTGTAATAAACACACCATATATAACCGACATCTAGGACCCCAGTTCACCCACAAATATAAATATGTACACAAACACGCATACTCACCCAAAGTAATATAATAAGTCTTAGGATTATCTAAAAATCTAACAATCCAATTAACACGCACCTCCAAATTTTATCATAACATGCAATTTTGATGTAAAAAATTCTTAGGATTATCTAAAAATCTATTTTCATATCTAATTATAAATATTTAAACTCCAAAAATGGTTAAAATCAAGTAGATCTATAAGCATGTGAAAATCTTGAAAATGGACGGTCTAGATATTATGTTGCAAGATGCACTATTTCTAGGACAAAATCTTTCTTTTCTTTTTATATTCATACATCTCGATGCCAAGATGATCAATTATAGGGTTTTTCAACATTAAAATAACCTTTTCCGATGGATTTTTGAGATGCATCTGTAGTTCTACATTTTAAGGTTGCAACCTTATATAAACTTTTTACTTTAGTTAATCTGCTACAAGTAATTGCATACGTGCAACGCACATAATTCAACTAGTTTTTCTTAAATCAAGGACATCATGATGTTGCAGTTTACATTGATGCTGATTGGACTAGTTGCAAAACTGAAAGAAGATCCATAACTGGCTATTGTACCTTCATTTTGGGAAACCTGGTTACTTGAAAAAGCAAGAAGTAAAATGTAGTAGCAAGATTAAGTGATGAAGCAGAAGACAGAGCAATGGGTCATGGTACATGTGAAGTAATGTGGATCAAAAGTGTTCTTTTTTATTTAGGTATTAGAGTTAAGCTTCCCATGACTCTATATTGTGACAATGAAGCAGCCATTCATATCGCAGAAAATCATATTTTTCATGAAAGACTAAACACATTAAAGTACATTGTCACATTAGCAAAGAGAAGGTTGCAGCCAAAATCATTCAAACTCCTCATGTGAAGTCTAAAGATCAACTTGTTGGTATCTTCACCAAGGCCGTTGGACAGGACAGATTACATGATATCGCAAGTTGGGTATGATTGATATCTATGCACCAGCTTGAGGGAGAGTGTTAGAAATAAAAAGAATAAGTTTTGTTGTATTTGATGGACAGAACTGTCATTTATCTATTGTTAAGTCCTAATCTGTCTTATGTCTCTAAATAAGGGCAGTATTGTCTATAAGTTGTAATTAAGGTTATTACTTAATGTTATAAGAGGGGTAGAGGTCACAAGTGACCTCCAAGCCACTTAATTTATCTTTTCATCTCTCTCCCCCTTATTGTTCTTCTTCATCATCATCACTTTTATTTTCTTTGTTCTCTTTCTCTCTAGATCCCACCAAATTGTTTTCTTCTCTATTTAATTTCTACTTCAGTGACAGGTTGCATAATGGTGTTGAAACAATGCATGAAGCGCCGATAGAATGAGGCTAAGCCATGAAAACTACGCACATCATGGGTTGACCTCGGAACTGGCCAATCTACAATTGTTTGGACCTTGGATTCATCGGCTCTGATACCAACCTGGCCCAAACCTAGTAGCTTGGAGCTAGGGTTTGGCAATGAAGAAGATAGGGAAGATCCAAAATTAGAGAAAGATGCAAAAACCAGAGATAAAAGGACCACTTGTTGCTCTCAGGTTTTGAATAAAGTCCATAACATAATCTGATTATGCATGAGTACATCCCTTATATAAAAAAACCCTATACAAGAGTTAATCCTAGCCATCTATCTAATCTAATCATAGCCCTTTATTATAGAAGACTTTAAGTGAATGAAAAGACATAAAGACTCTAAAAATTACTACTTATACCCCAAGTAAATAAAAAGACTCAAGAAACAAATAAAAAACAAAAAAGAATATTTTATGATATTTTCACTTTAACCTCATCACATATGTGGTCAATCAAAATGTAGCATGTAGGAAAGCTACTTCACACATAGGATGAGCATTCAACCAAATTCCAAAATGCCACTTGACCTTAGGAACAAATAACCAAGGGCTGCCTCTCAAATCCCAAAACATATGACAAATATACATACTTCCATAATAGCCCACCAACAAATACAAGTATGACCAAAAAGGACTTTAAGATCCAATAATGGCACATCACCACCATATGCCACATGTGGGCCCCAAAAGCCCATGTGGAGTCCATTGGCCATTTCAACTCTATTTCTCACATATTTAGGCCTTTTGTGTCATTCTCAAATTTGTTAACCATGGCCAATTTCTCTTTTGGAAAAATTCCCAAAAATTAACAAAAATAATTTTTTGCGATATTTATTGAAACCAAGTAATTTTGGACTCCTAAAAAAAATTGTCAAATGGAATTAAGCGCCAAGGGCTTGGTATCATTGTATTAGGGCGACTATCATTTATACCACTAGCACTCTCTCAAATCAACCCAACAGAACCCATGACCCACAATCTCCAATAAGGGCTCGTGCTTGGCCCATCAAAGTTGATCGATAGGCAGTCGATTTCTAGGACAATGGATTATGGATGAACCCTAAAGGACAAGTCCACAAAACGCCATCCAAAGGTGTGGAGATTCCTCTCTATGCACATGTGCATGTCCTTCACCAGGTGTTGTCAAGGCAGCTTCCCATATAGGGCAGTTATCATATGCGCATTGTTGCAGATAAGGTTGGGTCGAGGGTTTAGCCCTTGTCCTCACATGCCACCTCTACCATTTGGGAACTCTTTGTCCCAGCTCCGACCACGGTCACATGCCGACTAGGAGTCTAGGACCACTGCACAAACCTTGTGGTCAAGGATTTTGTGTCTCAAGAGACTTCTCTCCTGGGCCTCAGACTGCCTAGGCCTGGTGAGTCGCACAAGTAGGCGAGCCAACCAACTATTCACTTTCAGGGACCGAACTGCAATTAGAGCAAAAACACAAATAAGGGTACAAGATAGAAAGTCACAAGGCCTCCAAAGGCACACAATCCCAAGAATAGGAACTTTCAATGTAGATGACGCAGATGTTTCACAAGAATTACACAAATGAGATAGGACAATGGGTGTGTCAGTCATTAATAAGCATGTGCATGTATATTCACATATGCACATCGATTAATACATGCACAAACATGTATATATGCATTCATCTATACCCACACATGCGGATGCATTTAGAAATTTGAGATTAGAGGTACAACATTGATTTCGTTTCGACACATATATAGCCATATAAATTACACATATTCATATACATACATCCATCCATATGCCATCTATATGTGTAGTTAGTTATACACACACTGACACACTCCTCTTAGTTTAGTTGTTTGGGTGCAAGGGATACATAACTGACATCAAGGATTTGCATCCACATTCAACCACCAATGTAACTATGTGTACAAACACACATGCTCACCCAGTGTTTCAAAAAGCGTTAGGCGGCACCTCCCAACGCCTAGGCAGGTGCCCAGAACCTGGGCAGCCGAGACCAAAAAAATTTCTTGTCGGGGTTTTCTCTCTCTAAAATAGCCTCTAATGGGTTTCAGGTTTCAATTGAACCTAAAACCCACAATTTTGCCCCTTAGTATTAAAAAACAATGACCTAAAAAATACCCTCAAGGAGCCGCATTTCCGCCCCTGGGCGGGGAACAAGCTCTGGGCAGCCGCCTAGGCAGGTTCAGGCGGGCGCCTAGGCGGGTTCAGGCAGGCGCCTAGGCAGGTTCCCGGGCACCCAGGGATATCCGCCTAATTTGGCTACCTAGACCTGGGCGATGCGCCCAGGCCTTCTGGACCGCCTAGGCCCGGGCAGTCTGCTTTTTAAAACATTGTGCTCACCTTAAGTATAATACATATACAAAAGGCTCATTATAAATCCATTCCTCAAAGAAAGCCTCATAAAACCAACATAGGTACCATAGGACTTTTAACGCGGATGCAAAAATTGAGCATACGGAGGTTTCATAGGAATTACATAATTGAGAGAGAATAATGGGTGTCTGTCATTACTAAGCACATTAATAGCAAACAGTTGACCATTATCAAGTCACAGAAAATTCAAGTTAGAGGAGATATAAACTTCGGCAGTGCCTCACATGCTACATATTTGAGATACTGAGTGAACTTAATCCATCAACTAGAGACAACATAATATATGGAGATATATAATAGCTGCATAAGAGAGAAGGAAAAGCACCAAAGCAGTGAACTCAAAACATACAGCCAGTTTAGCATGAAATAATGTAGCCATTAAAGCATTTGAAAGGAGAAAACAAACAAAATAGGAGCATGAGCATTTACAAAATCATAATAGTACAACATGTAATATATATAGCTAGTCAAGTTATAAATATCCATTACCTAGCATTGCTGACCTGTACATATTTGATCCAGCAGACATCCGTGTAGGGCTCACTCTCTTCTTCATCCATATATCTACACCTGGAAAGCATTAAGTGGATTGATCATTAAAAAACATGTAGAATTTTAATTAACATAATAAATTTCCAATTTTTGCAAGAACTCTATAAATAATTTCCTGAACTAGTTCTTACAAGAATACATGAGTAATAGAAGACCAGGTACTCCAATTTTGATGTTTTGAATGCTATTATGAACAATAAAATTTTTAAACATCTCTCAAGCCACCTCTAGCACACGTGCGATAGACTAAGGTAAGATGGAAGCAAAACCGGACAGTCAAATTTCCTGGAGATTTAAAGAAAATATAATGGGCATATTTGTGTAATTGATTTAGTCTGCATAGTTTCCATAACCTCATGAAGGATGCCAGTCGTCCACTGGATCTACCCGCTGCTGTGTTTTGGCTACACAATTTATACTACAATCTATGTTATGGATATGACAATCTGTGTCCCACTCAGATTAGAGGAATCCAGCTCGCCATCCTATATTTGCCAAGTCTAGTAAAACACATCCATACAAGTCTGCAGGACAACCACATGTCTTTATCTATTATAACATCAATATGTGAATTTCTAGTAACGAAATTAACCAAATAATATAAAACATGTGAGTCCAAATCGAAGATGCACATTCCCAAATCATAAGATATGACCCACATGTGACTTACAAATTAGACGTGTGTGTCTTGTTCATCCATTCCATAGACTCATGCATTCCCATGGCAGCCACGCCATGCCTGCAAATCCAGAAACACTGAAACTTACCAAACACCCATGTCAGGGTGGATTTCCTAAATGTGTATGCATGCCTTATGTGTAGTGATGCATGACTAGTGTGTTGTCATGTCGGATTCTCCTAAACACACATGACACACATGCCATTACTAGATAGTGTTGTCAAAGTGAATATTGGCTCCTTGTCTTTAAATTGTATTTTAAGCCCCAAGGACTTATTTGTCCTTTTCGCTAAAAGCACACTTCTGCACTTCATTTATAATTAATATAAAACAATAGAGAGGTGTGTGGAGGTCAAAATAGATCTCACATGACGTTCTCTCTTCCTTTTCTTCTCATAGAGAGGTGTGTGAAGGTCAAGTTAGTTAGATCTCACATGGCATTCTCTCTTCCTTTTCTTCTCTCAAGGTATCCCTCCTCCCTCCCTTTCTTTCTAATCACGCCTTTGATCTCTCTTTCTATCCTCTGCTCCATCTTTACTCCTTGGTTGTTATTGTAATTTTAACTCGGTATCAAAGCAAGGTTATTTCAAAAGGTTTCTTTTGAAACCCTAAAGGTGTGATTTGACCATGTGAAGATCTCCAAAAGCCACATGGTCAGAAAATTTGATCTGGAAAAGGTATGGAATCAAGAAACCCTAGTTTTCAAGGTTATTTGAGTTTTTGTTGTGGGTTCAAAAACCCCAGATCTGGTTGGTGTGGTTGACACTGTTAAAGTCAATGAAGAAACGGGCTTGGGTCAAGACGGTAGAGGCTAGGTTTTCATAGCCCAACGTCTCAAGTTTCATTCCTATATAACATTGTCAAAAAAAAAAAAGACAGTGTTAAAGTCAATGTTGAACCCCTTAAATGGATTAAACCCTTATCTATAAGTTGTGAGACTCAATTTTCTTCAAGATCTCTTGTATGGATATTTTGTCTCCCTGATTGAGTTGTTTTTTGAGTGGCTGTGTGTGTTAATCAGCGGGTTTCCTTGATGGTTTTTTTTGCTGTATTTTGGTCAATATGTCGAGTATGAGTGATTATGAACACTCTTCCACCTCTACTATCTAGGTGTAAACTCTCATATGGGTATCCATGGGTATCCATGGATATAACCCTGGACTACAACATACAACTATCAAACTCGATTACTATTTAGAGTGGTCACATTCTGCAAAAATGTTCATTGGTGGATTAGGGAAGCTGGGATATATCAATGGTAAAATTACTAAACGCGAAGAAACAAATCCCTCACATGAGAAATTGGAAACTCAAAATATGACTGCAATGTCTCAGTTATGACACTCCATGCAAACATCAATTAGTAAGGGTTTTTATTTCTTAAAATTGCAAGATAGATATGGGACTTACACTCAAAGCAAGAATATGGCTCTCAATTAGTATACTAAACTTACTCTCAAAGCAAGAATATGGCTCGAGTGTACCACTTAAGGTAAGAAATTTCCTATCTTCATCAAGGAGAGGTTTCTTGCGAGATATTTTCTTTACTTCATAGTATGTGGGACGATTTGGACAACTATGAGATGTTTAAACCAGCCTATAACATGGAGAATAATGCAAATTTCTTGACGGGATTGATCCTAGAGTTTGAATTAGCTAGGGTCCAAATAGTCATTAGCGATATTCTTCCATCACTTAACCAGGTCTATTCCTTTGTCCAAAGTGAGGAAAGTCGAAAAAGTGTCATGCTGGTTAAGTACTAGATCAATCCGCCCTTGCTACAGTCTCGTTATCTCCTGAGACAATAAAGGTGGTAGAACTCAGAAATATGCAAAATGGGGGTAGAATCAAGGAGATAAAAGTAAGTTAGGTGTAACCATTGCGGTACAAATGGTCAAACTAAAGAGACTTGCTGGGACCTAGTTGGTCGGCCAGCTAAATTTAACCATCCAAGTCAGTTTAATGGTGACAAATCATCATCCATTGGAAGTTCAACTCCTGCTAGTACAGATCAGCCAATGCGAAATGCAACGATTCTTCAGTTTCTACTCTAAAATAGATGACAACAGTCCCTAAAGAGGAGATTGAAAGTCTTCGCTGATTGTTCACACATTTAAATGGCCCTCCACACCCTCTATTTCATCTTTTGCACACTCAGGTACTCATGCTTCTACTAATCATGTCTCCTTTGTTCCATTTGGATAGCCTCGGATTATTGATTCAGGAGCATCAGATCCATGACCGGCATGTCAACCTTGTTTCCCTCCTACTCTGTTTGTTCTAGTAGAGACAAAGTTAGGATTGTTGATGGGTCTTTTTCCTCTATCACTGGAAAAGGAACTGTCAATGTTTCTCCTCAAATGTCATTGTTAACAATGCTTCAAGATCACAGCTTTGCTACAAACTTAATATCTATCAATAACATCACCAAGAGTTTGAATTGTAGTGTGACATTCTTTCCTTCCCATTGTGTTTTTCAGGATGTGGATATGAAGAAGACAATGCCATTAGTCATGAAGATGGTGGTCTCCACATTCTGGACTTGGCAACAATTACCTCTCACGCCCTACAGTCCAGTTCCAATGCTAATAGAGATCAGATTTGGCAGTTGCATCTCCAACTTGGTCATTTGACTTTTCAGTCCTTAGAAGTTTTGTTTCCTAAGTTCTTTATCTCTTCTTGTTTGTCAAAGTTTCAATGTTAGGTCTGTGAGCTATCAAAACATTGTAGAAACTCTTATTTACCAACCAATAATAAAAGCAAGGTTCCTTTTGCTATTATTCATTCTAATGTTTGAGACCCTTCCTCACTATTATTCATTCTGATGTTTGGGACCCTTCTCTTGTTACATCTTGTTTACACTATCAGTATTATGTTTCTTTTGTGGATGATTACTCTCAATGTACCTGGATCTACCTTAAGAAAAAAAAAATGAAGTTCCAAATAAGATGGTTCTCACTCAATTTGATACTAAAATTAAGGTACTTCAATCTGACCAAGGTGGGGAGTATTATAATGGACAGTTACAGTCCTGTTTGGATAAGTGTGGAATAACATGTCAAAATTATTGTAAATAAACCACAACAAAAGGGTTCAACTGGAAGGAAAGATACACATTTTTTAAGAGTGAATCATGCTCTCCTCTTCAGTATGAATGTACCCAAGATATGCTAGTTCCTAGTTTGAAGTTGTGCTTACTGCACCTTAACTTATTAAATCAGATGCCATCTAGTGTTTTAGATTACAAGTCCCAATATAAACTTCTTTGTCCTAATTGTCCATTATTCGATGTCCGCCCTAAAGTCTTTGGTTGCGTTTGCTTTGCTATTGTTCTGGGTCGGTACTATACTAAATTGGATCCAAATCTGTAAAATGTATTTTTCCTGGATATCCATCGTTGCGAAAGTGTTACCAATGTTATGATTCAGTTTCAAGGAAAAAATTTGTTGCAATGGATGTAACCTCTTCTTAATTCAGTGCCTTCTTTCACACCTCTCTTCAAGACGGGGATAGTGTGGAAGAGAGGCCCTCTATACCACCACTTCATATCCCTATAATTTCTGGTACTAAAAACCAGAATGATAGTGGGCAGCATTCTCACCATGCAGAAGAGAGAGAATTAAAAGTTTATACTCAATGGAAAAACAAGGCAACAGAGCTCATCATAGCTGGCAGACCTTCACGCCAATTGTATACCTCTAATCCAGGTAATATTTCTAGACCCCAGTATGACACTTCAAATCTGCCCATTGTTGTACGCAAAGGTCGACAAAGTTGCACAGTTCACCCGATTAGCAATTTTATTTCTTAAGAATCCTTGTCTCCTTCCTATCCTGCTTTCATGTCCTTTCTATCTTTTGTTTTATTCCATCCAATGTCACAAAAGCTTTAGGTCATCCCAAGTAGAAAGAGACTATGTATGAGGACATGAGGGCATTAATGAAGAACTGTACTTGGGAGCTGGCAGACCCTCCTAAAGGGAAGAAGCTGGTTGGTTGCAAAAGGGTTTACACCATAAAACACAAGGCTAAAAGTATACTACACAAATACTAGGCACAATTAGTCGCCAACGGGTTCATTCAAAATTATGAAATAGATTATCAAGAGACATTCACTTCTATGGCTATGATGGACTCCATCCAGGTCCTTTTGTCTCTGGCAATTAACATGGAGTGGCCGTCACATCAACTAGACATCAAGAATGCACTCCTCCATGGGGAATTACAAGGAGAAGTATACATGGTTCCGAGACCTGGATTTGGGGCTCCTGGATATGAAAGGAAGGTGTGTAGGTTGAGAAAGGAGGCCATTTATAGACAAGCAGCCTCCTCGAGCCTAGTTTGAAAGGTTTAGGGGTGTTGTCCAGAGTAGGTATACTCGAATTTTCATCCTGATAATAATTTGATTGTAAGACATACAAAACTCAGTACCATTGCCTTGATTGTACATGTGGATGACATTGTCTAGGTAACAGTCCTAAGGAAATGCAGCACCTCAAGAGTTTTTTGGCAAGGGAATTTGAAATTAAGGATCTAGGCCCATTGGAATATTTTCTAGGAATAGAAATGGTCAAGTCTAAGGGAGGTTTTTTATTTCTCAAAGGAAGTATGTGCTTCATCTTCTTAAAGAAAAAGGGAAGCTTGGGTCAAAGCCAGCTGATACACGTATGGGACAAAATCACAAACTCGATGACAAGAGGGGTAAAACACTTAAAGATTGCAGGTATGTTCCGAAAGTTAGTGGGTAGAATGATGTATCTCTCTCTCATATGCCCAGATATTGCATACGTTGTGAGTATGATTAGTTAGTTCATGCATGCTCCTAGTGAATTCTTAGATATTTAGACTTACCACCAGGTAGAGGACTTCTATCTGCTAATGATGGGCAACTACAATTTGAGGCTTACATAGATGCAGTTTGGGCTGGTTGTATTATGGAATGGAAATCTACATCAGGTTATTGTACACAGGTGGAGGTAACCTTGTGACTTCGAGGAGTAAAAAAACAGTCAGTTGTAGCCCGATCAAGTGCTACAACAAGATCCATAGCTCATGGCTCATGGAGCATGTGAGTTGTTGTGGTTAAAAAATCCTATTACAAGAGCTTGGCTTCCCGATAAAGGGAACAATGGGCATATATTGTCATAGCAAGGCGGCCATTAGTACAGCTCACAATCCGCTCTAGCATGATCATACCCAACATATAGAGGTAAACCGGCATTTTCTTAGAGAGAGAGTTGCTATAAGAGAAATTAGTCTTCTTTATGTCAAGACAGAAGATTAGCTATCGTATATGCTAAAAGGCCGTTGGGAACCTCAACTACTACTTATCCTAGACAAGTTGGGAATGATTGACATCTATGCACCATCTTGAGGGGGAGTGTTGTGAAAGTGAGTATTGGCTCCAAGTTGTCTTTTAATTGTATTTTTAAGCCCTTAAGGACTTCTTTGTCCTTTCTTTTCCGTAGAAGGGTAATTTTATACTTAAGCCATTTTATAATTAATATAATATAGTAGAGAGATGTGTGAGGGTCAAGCTACACCTCATGTGACATTCTCTCTTCCTTTTGTTCTCCCAAAGTATCTCTCCTTCCTGTCTTTCTTTCTAATGAAGCCTTTGATCTCTCCATCTATTCTCTCCTTCTCCCTCTTTCTACCCTTGTTGCTGCTGTATTTTTAACATATAGGTTACAATCATAGTGTAAATGTCTCAGAATATCTTCTGATGTTATTTATTTTGGAGTGACTCCCTATTTTACTGACATTCTGTAACTTCAAAATTTCTGTTTTATCTTCCATATTTTCCTCAGACCTCTAGTGAAGAAGATCACTTAGAAAATCAATTGACTCAAGATAATTCAGAATCCATAACAATTTATGATAGAAGAGATTCACATGCCGTATAATATACTTTTCAAAACATATATTTCCTTTGACTTCTTCCATTCTTCTCATGTCATTTCTCTTGCACTTTGTGTTGCCAAATATGTTTGGTTTAAATTGTTCATTTAGCATCCAAGAGGCTTTTTTGGATTCTCTTAGTTCTAAGGGACTTCTTCCTACAAGGAAATCCTAAAGAAACTACAACATGAGGTCATGATCAAAGCTGTGGTACCGCATCATTTCCAACCAAAGAGACACCTCTAAGTGTAAGGGAAAGGTTAAGACGTTAGCTGACAAATACCTCTATGAGAAGACTCCTGCACTGGTTGCAGAGCTTTCACTGAGCAAGTTGTATTCCTTTTTCCTCTTGTTCAAGAAAAGCAATCGTATCAAAGACACATTCTTATTAATAGTGGTCTTAGTGGAAAGATTTGTATGCAGCATACGGTTGGCGATGGCCACCTTGTAAGGCTCAAACAAGCAAACGGAGTTTCATGTTTCACAATTTTGTGCTTTGGCAGACATTCATAAAGCAATCGCTGTTTGCACGCATTCATGCAGTTAGACGTTAGACCTCTGGTGATCCGATCCATGTTGATGGTTGGAAGTCATTATGGCTCTAGTAAATCACAGCTTGAGGAGGAGGGAAAAATAACATTGGAGGAAATCTATGTGATAAAAATCATTTTATTTTTGTTTCTCTTTCATTTAAGTTACTAGAACCTATATGTCCTATTTTCAATTTGTATGGCCAGTATTGTATTTTTTATATATTTCATTAACATAAAAAGAGTTCAGAGGTGCGTAAGACTAATTTGACTCACATCTCTCTCTCTCTC
>NW_006497781.1:721398-745046 GCF_000471905.2 Amborella trichopoda
CTAGTAACTATATGTCCTTATTTCTATTAGTTATGGTCCGACGTATTAGTATTTTTATTTATTATTTACTATTAACTAATAAAAGAAGTTACAGAGGTAGCGTAAGTACTAATTAGTACTCACATCTCTCTCTCTCTCTCTCTCTCTCTCTCTCTCTCTCTCTCTCTCTCCTTTGACACCATGCATGAAGGAAGTGCAACAGGAAAGTCGAATAACAGCTGGGCCACCATAGCTCATCCAAAAAGTGATATGCACATAAAGTGCAAACAGTAAATGGTCTTTACTTTTATTGTAAGTGGACCTATAAAGTTAAAGGCCGTAGATCATAAATCCCTCAAAAGATAATAAACACAAGGAGATAATCAAAGAAATATACTCAAGTGCGTTAATAGGCCCTTACACTTGTCAAAAAACTTCATCAAGACTAAGTTTTTTAAATTGTTACATTAAGAATGCATTCCTTAATGGTTCAAATTTCAACATGAAAAATTGTGCTTGTATGAAGAAAATTATACTTTTGTTGACAATAACTGCACGCCACACCACCTAAACACCAATAGAATATGTACATGATCGACGAGAAGCATACAGATTAATTTGGCCAACAAAGAAAGCTAGGGATTTTTCTCTTAGCCCTGAGATGGAGCACTGATAGACAAACAGGAGAAGTATCCACACTTATCCGGATGTCCAAGAGCTCATTGCAACTATGTGATGAATCCTTAGAGGTGGAGGACCTCATTGCACCCTGTGCAAGGTATTCTTCGAGGCGATTGTCACCATGTTCTCTATGGTTACCTGAATAGCTCTAGTTTAACCACTTATCCATCTATTGCAAATTGTTTCTCATGCTTCAACACAAGTTTTTATTTTTATTTTATAGGATAGCTCAGTTGGACAACAAGTTACATGGCTTAAGCAAAAAATACAATGGTTACTAAAGGCTGGTAACAAATTTCTAAAAACAGAAGAATCTCTTTAGTCCAATCATTAGTTTTGAAGACACGTGTTGCACATCTTCAACATATTGTTTCTAGTGATTCTAAATTGATCATTGGACAGCTAACTGTAAAAAAAAAAAAAAGAAATGAAAGGAGCCTTAAATGAAATTTGGGTTGATTTCTTGAAGTTTGATTTCATATGTAGCCAATGCTTATCAGAGCCCATTCAATCTATTTAAGCTCAAAACAGGAGATTTAGAACGAATTTGGGGGTATCCATATCCTCTAGAGGTTTCTTTATGTACTACACTCCTATTTATTTCCTATCTTACTTTATTGTGGAGAAAAGTGACGAAAATACTCACAAACCGTATTATGACTATCACAATCCCTAGTTTGAAGCTCAAGTTGCTGAGGTGACCTGACAATCTTCTATCTTCAAACACTCAACTTGCCTCAACAAATGCATAGATAACTTTTGATAACAAAAATGACCACACCTATCAATGTTTCAAAAAACGGTCCGCCCAGTGCTTAGGCCCCCAGAAAAAAATTTCCGCACACCTCGATCTAGGCACCCCAACACAGACGGTTGTACCTGGGCAAGTGCCCAGCGCCCAGTTCTGGGTGGGCGCCCAAGAAAGTTAACACCTTTTTTTTTTTTTTAACTTCACCCTAAAGGGCAAAGGGGGTCATTTTGACCCTCAAGTTTGTATAAAAGAAATTTTGGGGTTTATTTTAGGTTGATATAGGTGGTATTAGAAGACTTTTAGTTGATTTGTAGGTCGATTGAGGTAACCAACATCGAAGATCAGAGATTGGGTACAAAATGTCAGTCTGTAATCTTTATTTGAGTTTTATTTTTCCAATTTGAGTGTCCTGCGAGGTCTACTAGGAGTGGAGATCCGGGATCGAAATATTGTGTTAACCCTGATAAGAATGACGAAATAAAATTATGTGTGCAATTTCTGTAGACATGTTTCTAATGCCGGCATAAATAGATTTAAGAAACATCTTGTCCGAATTAGAGGTGATGTTGCCCCATGTAAGAAAGTCCCAAATCTTGTAAAGAAATAAATTTTGGAGTAAATTGAAGTTGAAAGAGTAAAAAAGTTGCAAAAAAAAAAGATATAGCAGAATTAAAGTCAGGGGTCCATATTTTTTATGATAATATTGACATTGAAGAAGAGGATGAAGAGGGGGAAGAAGAGGTAGCCATGGTTGGTACACAGAGCTCTAAGACCAAATGGGCTTTTGGGTCTAAAAAGGCTCGTACGAGAGGGCCTATAGATAGTTTTCTTACACCTAGCCTTGAGACAGTAATTGAGAAAGGCAAGGGAGAAAAGAAGAAAAAACAAGTGACAATTGAAAATAGGTTTAAGAAGGAAGATAGAGCCAGGGTAATTCAGTATATTGCTCGGTGGTTTTTCCATGGGGGCATTTCTTTTAACATTGCTCGCTTGAATAGCTTCCATACAATGTTGGAAGCAATTGGGCAATTTAGGCCAGGTTTGAAAGCTCCAACTCCTTATGAGATTGGAGAGCCACTACTAAAGAAAAAAATCGAGGACACTAACGAATATCTCAAGCCTCATAAGGAGAGATGGGCTAAATTTGGGGTTTCGTTAATGACAGATATGTGGAGTGCTATGAGGAGGAGTAACATGAATTTATTAATAAATTGTCTCACGGCTACAGGTTTTTTGCGCTCAATCGATGCTTCCAATGATGTTCATGATGCGCATTATATATTTTCTTTCATTGATAAGGGCATTGAGGAGGTTGTGGAGGAACTTGTAATTCAAGTGATCACAGATAATGCTGCTCCCAATCTAGCTACAGGTCATTTGCTTTGACAAAAGAGGCCTCGCATATTTTGGACTCCTTGCGCTGCACATTGCGTAGATCTTATGCTTGAGGCAATTGGTGAATTCCCTACTATTATTTTTAAGGCTAAGGAGGTTACAATCTTCATATACAGTTACATACTTATCCTTAGCATGATGCACAAGTTTGCAAAAAAGAGAGAGCTAGTGAGGCCTGGGATCACTAGATTTGCCACTGCCTACCTTAGTCTACAGAGTATGTATAGGAGGAGAATCGCATTAAGTTCTATGTTTGCTTCAGAGGAGTGGAGCAGGTATAAGTGGTCAAGAGATGCCAAGGGAAAGAAAGCACGAGATATTGTTCTTTCAAAATATTTTTGGCGTGGGGTGAAGCATGCAATATTAGTATTTCTTCCCTTAGTGAAAGTCTTGCGCTTGGTTGATGCTGATAAGCCTTCCATGGGCTTTATATATGATGCAATGAAAAGGGCTAAAAATGAGATTGCAGAGAATTTGAGCAATGATGCCGCGAAGTATGCCCCAATTTGGGAGATTATAGATGACAAATGGGATAGGCAACTCCATAGACCATTGCATGCAGCAGGGTACTACTTCAACCCCAAATTCTTTTATGCAGATGCAGATATCGAGTCAAAAGGGGTAATTATTGATGGTTTTAATGAGTGCCTTGAGAAATTAGTTTCTGATCCACATATCCAAGATAAGATATCAACTGAAGAGCTAATTTTCTACAAGTGTTCTTTGACGTCATTTAGGAAAGATATGGCATTAAGACAGAGAAACAAATACGAACCAGGTACTATTATTTTGACTTTTGCTTTATAAAATATAAATTTATAATTTTCTTTCAAGTTATAATAATGTTAAATACCTAAATTAATTATAAAGGTTGGCCACATATTGCAGCCCAATGGTGGAGACAACATGGGAGTAACGATCCAAACCTCCAAAAGATGGTTATACGGATCTTGAGTTTGATAACTACCTCTTCTGGTTGTGAGCACAATTGGAGTTCGTTTGAAATGGTATTTTACTATTTTACAATTCATACGTTTTTTTTGTTTATAGGGTCATTTTGTAATATAGATTCATAAAAGGTAAGAAGATCATAGATTCATAATAGTTACTTATACATTATTTTTCCTTATAGGTGCATACAAAAAGAAGAAATAGGCTTGAACAAAAGAAGCTCAATGACTTGGTTTTTGTTAGAGAGAATCAAAGGCTCAAGGAGAAGAAAAACCAGCCAAAGAAGGACCCTATCTCTTCGAAAGACATGGCGAATGCTTCAGATTGGCTAATTAGTGACCCTAGTACTGAGTAGGTCTTCCCTGGGGAGGGTTTGACATGAGAAATGGTCGAGGAGGCTTCAGGGCAAGCTTCTAATCTTAGGAGGGCCACTCAAGCAACTTCTTCTACTGGTACTTCATGGAGGGAGATAGAGGAAGAGGAGGCAGATTCAGAAGAATCTCTGGAAGAAGAGGAATATGTTGAAGAGGGTGATGATTCTCATGATGACAGCCTCAATTCTGATGCAGATGAAAGCACTGAAGATGATGATTCTGATTCTTATTGATGTCTTGATTGTCTTCTCTCTTCTTTTGAAGTAACTTTAATACTTTATTGCACCATCTTGATTTGGGCTTTAAACATTTGGACGATTTTTATTTAGTTATGTGGTTTGTAATTTTTTTGCCTTTTTGGACTACTTCGTTGTGTGGTTTACTGATTTTTTTTTATAGTTTTGGAAGTTAGTTTGTTGATGACTTGGAGAGTTGGAGAATTGGATGTTATTATGGTTTATTTTATGGATATGGAATATGGAAAATATGAGAGTTGGAGACCTTACAATACCTTATTAGACTTTTAAAATGTTTTGTATGGTTTGAAATTCTGAATAAGTTTATTCTCAACCTGATTACCTGAGAGGCTGAGACATGTGATATGTTTGTATATAAAAACGTATGTTGCGCACTTGCGATATTTTCAAATGGAATAAATTACAAAATTTGACACAAATATATGCACATATGTGCATTTGAATAGCAAATATATAAAAAAAACTAAGAATTTGCACCACAAGGCACCCGGGGTTCTGGGCGCCCGCCTAGGTACTGGGCACTAGGTGCTAGGCACTAGGCGCCAGGCAGGCCGCCTAGCATTTTTTGAACCATTGACACATATGCCAAAATGAGATACCTAATAGATTGGCAATATAACTAATCTCTTTCTCAAGAAGCTAAAGGCAAGAAACAAATACAAGAGTGACATCATTTGAGCCTTAAATACAAACAGCGACATAAAAATCATAAATGACCACAATCATGAATTTAATATTGGGAAAGGTTTCTATATTTTCCCTACAGCATAGAAGATATATACTTCCCCCTCCAACCAGCCGTTCAATTTAGATCAAGTGAGCCACTGACCGTTTGATCTAGATCCGACGCCTCATTTTATTTTTAGTTTTTTTTTTCTACAAATTGTATGAATGTGAAATTTCGCATATGTCATCTTCTCAATGGGGCGCACTTAAAAAAATATTAAAAAGAATTTTTCGACAAAATACAATGACCAAAATACGCCTTAAAATTTTCAGGGGTATTTTGGTCATTCTTTTTTATTGGGAATATTGTTTTTATATGTTTGACAAATGCGAGTTTAAGAGAGCAGTGGACGCCCTTTTGTAGAAAAAAATTAAAAAAAATAGCGTAGTGATGTGACATTGTGATTGGGGCTACATCTCAGCCGTCCATTCAGAATGGACGGTTGGATAGGGGGAAGTATATAAGTTTTATGCTGCATGGGAAGTATAGAAAGCTTGCCCTTTAATATTAACTTTGGATTGAAGACAGTTGCAAACATTCCGACAATGCAATAAAAAACTTGCAGCTTTGGCCTAATATCCCATGATGGTATCTATTACTGCACTCAACAAAACCAAAATGTAGGCGTGCGGGAAACGTATCCATAGAGCAGTCTCCTCTTCTAATAATTTTTTAGAAAAAGCAGGCCTTTTAAATTGGGATAAATTAAATAGGCAAAAATGTCAGGAAGTGATGAAATATTTTTAAGTATGGTGACTATTGATCAAGTTATAAAAGATGCTTTGCTCATTGTTCAAGAACAATGTTTACTGAGGCAAGTCCCTTTGTTTGTCTCCTCCTTCAGAAATTTGTGCCAAGGCTTGAAGTTTCATTAATCAACCCTTTCCACACTTTTGCATGATCATATTCCCATAACCGTTCATTCACAGGTTATTGGAAAACCACCACTTTATCCAAATAGTGTGCCCATGTTTAGACAAAAGAAGTCAAGGGAGTTTTCCACCAGCTCCTTGCATGGACATTGATGCACAATCAAGGAGACGTGTATCCACTTCTTACAGGAAACTATCACTTTAGAGGGTTTTGGTTCTCTATAATTATCAAAGTTCAGAATCCATATGATCAATACTTGAGAAATTCACCACATAACTCCACAGCAATCCAGTTCATCCAGACTCTAGATATTTACCAAAGGTTTTCTTAGGGATTGGAATATTAGACAACATTTTGTCAGTATTGTAGACTAAAGAATAAATGGGGTCAATATATAAGGGGACCTGAATACTCATTGAGAGAAGGTTCTTATCCCAATCCTTACATCAAAAAGACCCAGTCTCTTAAGATAGCAGAAGCTATCCTTCATAATGATTTCCAAATATAACCAATAAAGTTATTATAAAGGTGAATGACTTTGTTCTTGGTTATCTTGCAGTCCCTTTAGGATAAAAAACTCCACACAACTAAGGTTAATCAAACTGCAAAATCATTTTGTGGTAAAAATGTAAAGAAACACCAATTATGAAGTATAGAATAATCACGAAAATATTGTCTTGTAAGAAGAAGATTATTACAAAGTCCATGTGGCTAACATTATTGAAAATGCAGTAGTTGTGGTAAAATTACAAATACACAATCAAGAAAACCACATCTTGCATGATAATTCTATATAATTCTTAATTTCAAAAGTGATACAAAATAGAGCACTTACTCATCTATTGGTCCATAAGAACCAAACAATTTGACAAGCTCATCAATACATCCTAAAGCTGGTACATTTCTAACAATCAAGTATCTGCAAAACACAAATAGATTAATTTGAGCACATTCCATGCAAATCAAAGTCTCAAAACTCTACTTGGACTCGGGACTCACCCCCTTGCCAGAGTTATGCCAAAACAAGGCCAAAAAAATAAAAAGAAAAATTTGGAGAAAATAAAAAAGTACAAAAACTAAAAAATAAGTTCCTTTTTTATTTTTGTGGACAAAGTAGCCCTTGGATGGATTAAGAACACAAAGATAATCCTAGGCTTTGATTTTAATCAAAGATCAGATACCGGAATCGAAGAAATTGAAGTTTCCAAAATTGGGTAAAAAATTCCCCAATTTATTTATCTTCAAAATGTTAGAAATATAATATTTTTAGACAGTTCTAATTTTCCAGTTGGTAGATGTAGTGATTTTGTAGCTATATATGAAATTTCGGCTCAAAATGACTCAATTTGGGGCTTCTATGACGAATTTTTGTGACAATGGGAGCAGGTTACTGCTCTTTTATTGTCAATCATGGCAGGGCTAGTACTATACTGACTTGCCTGAGTACTGTAGAACTCAGGGGAATCATGCCCAAGTTCTATAGTACTTGGGCGAGTCCGTATAGTACCCTGAGTACTGTATGTTTACCCATTGGAACTCGCCTCGGCCAATCGCTGAGGCGAGTAACTCGGCCAAGGTTTCCAAATTGACTCTACCGAGCTCTTGAATACTGATGCAAATAAAGAAAATGTATTACGGCAAAGAATCATGAATGTGAATGTGTAATACTAAAATGTAAAAATATCAGTTCCCTAATGTTAAAGAATAAAACCATGCAATAATTAACAGTAATTAATGTGGTGGCAGTTTTGGGTGAGCATATATAAAGATGCGTTAATAACTTTCATCAAAATCCGGCATCATGTGACATTATCCTGATCCAACAAAAACTAAGTGAATTAAAATTTAAGAAGCTTCCTAAACTCAAAATTACAAAAAAAGTAATAAAACTCCTAAAGCAAGAGAAAATGATGTTTGATTTTAGGAAATTCAAACGTTTTGTGCTTTATGGGGCAACGAGGTTAAGTGTGAAGTTCTCTTGGAGAATAATAAAGAACTTCACTGTACCAAGAGTAGCCTAGTAAAAAGGACCTAAAAATACTCTGTACCATTTCAATTTCATCGGATGTCTCCGAAGAAACAAAAAATTTGGAACATTTTCTCGTTTGTGCATGTCATCCTTGTGCAGGGGCCATGCTAATCGCCTCGGTATAATTCCAATTTATCGGATGTCTCTGAAGAGACAAAATACTCTATCAAAAACAAGCATCTGATTTGTTATCAATGCAATTGCTCCCAGTCAATAACTTACGCCATGATTATTATCTAATAAAACACACAGAAATTTAAATTAAAATAACCGCTCGAAATTTTATGTCTTAACCATGTGTAATGCATATGTTACAAATAAAATTACAGAATTCATGGAGATTATTGAAACTATAAATTAAACCCCAAACAAATGAAAAAGATTAAACTCTAGGGTAACAATTCGATTGCTTTTGGGCTTGGAACACTAACATATGTGAAGGGAAAACAAAAGAAAAAGAAAATTAACTACGAGCCCAAAAAAAAATAAAAACAAGAGAAAATCTAAAAACAGAAAATAGAAACAAAAAAGAGATTGAAGGAACCTGGACTCGTCGCACACAGTGTAAACCCGAACGGAGGGAGGTTCTCCTTTCTTATTCCTTCCCATCTCTCTCTTGTTTGAAAATAAACAAAGGAACGAGTGTGCCTTTCCAGTAAGTCTTATTTAAGGATTGCGAAAACACCGTCTAGCGATGGATCGCCGTTCAATTTGGACTGTGTTGATGAGTTCGTGAGACCGACCAAAGGCGAACCCGTCGCATGTTCTTCTCTGGTCTGCTCTCACCTCACAATGTCCTGCACATTGATTGAACGGTGATGGACATCTTGAACCTATGATCCATGTGGTCATGAGAATTCCAGCGTACTTTCCCTAAAGTAACATGTAATGTGCTCAATTGGAAGCAAAATATCCACCCACCCCCAAAGGTAAAATTATATTTCTAATTATCAATCAAACTAAAAGAACTAAGAAGAATAAAGGAGCAAAAGATCTATGTTTTGAAATATTTTTTAAATGAAATTTTTATATTTACTTTAGAACAAATACATAAGTAATTTCTTAAACAAAGAAAAAAATTATTAAGTACTTGAAGACCTAGATCTAACCATCCAAAACTTCAAAAATCTATCTTTGATCTTGTGGTGTAATTATTTTGTAGGCACTCCTACATTGTGTATTTTATACTCTTTCTTTCTAAGTTAAACATTAAGTTTTACGGGGGATTATGGGTGATTTCCTAAGGTTTTGAGATATCACGAATGCTTAACTAAGTTTTCAAGAAAGGACTAAACATCTAATAGGAAATATTCACCCAAAATTGGAAGGCAGTCATTTCGAGCGAATCCCGAGTCGACACATGGTTGTGTGAGCTTTTCAAGTGGATTTCTCATTCATGCACGGTGCAGCTAATCACATTTGAATTACACTGATTTTCTCTAGATTTTGATCACCATTACATTTATTTGACATTTTTGTTCAAAATTGCACACGTTTTAACAGTTTTCATAATATTTTGTATCCAATTCACTTTAAAAAGCTGCCTTTCCAGGTAATTGGATTCCTAAGTTTGGATTTTATGGAATTTAGAGAATATTTGGCAATATTCTAGTCTGGATTATGCCACAATCAAACGATGGTGTATTGAACTACTATGGTCCCTAGAAATTAAATATGTTGATCTAAGGTTATTTTCTGTCGCTTATGGCTTATTTTCTGTACATTAGAATGAGAATCTAAGATTCATTGAAAAGGTCAATTTCAAGTGGGGTGTTAAGAGGTCGACAAACTATATTTCTCATATTTAAGAAATGTAGAATTCCGTTGTTCTTCATAGTTGTCAAACAAGTAATAGCTATACGGTTCCAAAATTCCAAGTTCTGACAATCAAATTTCTAGTTTGCAAAATGCACCCTGCAGCAACTCCTAGCATGGAAACTAGGATTTTGTATACAAGCCCCTTTGAATTTTATTTTATGTCTGAGTTTTAAAACCCTGGAGCATACTATTTTAATACGTCATAATCCATATTGAACCATAGTCCAGATATAAACCAAAGTCCAGATTATAATATTCCTAAGATATTCTAAATACCCTAAATATCTAATTTTTTGGAAAATAAATATCCTCATATCACAAAGTTTTAAACTTAAGAAACCAAATATTCCCTAAATATTATCCAGATATTCCGGATATCATAAATATTAGAAATCCAAATATTCCCAAAAACCTAATATATCAATATTTCTGAATCTCCAAGGTCGGAAACCAACATCCTAGAAAGTAGGTTGTTTCTAAACCCAGCGAGGAAAAAAATCGTGGATCGCAACCTCAAAGAAATTTATAATTTCGATTGACCAACACCATGGGACTCCATGCAACTTTTTATGCAAATTGATAAAGATACCTTTTCTACAATGCAATATGCCCCATATTCCCCAAGAATGACGCATATCAGGCCACGGATGTTAGATTTGGTGCTATCCAAAATCACCCACATATGGAAATCCCATATATTTGTGGGAATGATTGAAATTGATCGATATTATGTGGGATTGAGATATTCCCATATTTTGTGGGATTGAGATTTATATTGATAAGTTTCCTAAAAGAAATAAAAATCCAAAAAGATTAGGACTCTTAGATCTATCTTGTGGTTTTGAGATATATGTAAGATCTATAGGAAGTTTTCTATTTAGTATGGAATCCTAATATTATATATGGGATGAAAGTGCTGAGAATTTGTGTGCCTTATTTGGGTCATCATATGGAAATGGTGGTTCCTCTGGAGAGAGAGAGGGAGCTAGAGTCACCTGTGCATAAGATGCAATTTCCTTTGAGAGAGAAGAAAGCTTCCTTTGGACATAAACATTGTGATGGTGTCTCTTTTAGACTCTAAAGATTGAGATGCTTGTTTCTTGTAGAGATGCGGTTTCAATAGAGATGTTTTATTGTTCCCCTTTTAGTTAGAGAGAAAGTAAGTTTCTCGTTGCTCTTTTGTTTGGTGTTGTTGGTAATGATTGTCATAAGTAAAGAGAATGAATGGAGAGTGGTTTAAAAGGATTTGCTCGACTTTGGTTTTTTTGTCGATGTTTGTTTCAAAATCTTTGATGTAACTTTCATTAGTACAGTGGATTTCTGTTTGTCGTGCCCGTGGATGTAGCCATCTTGGGTGAACCACGTAAATCTTTGTGTTCTTGTAGTGTGTATTCCATATTTTATTTCTCGTACTTTATTTGCCTAATATTAACCCATCGAGTTTAGAGCTTCCGCGCAGAACAAGTATCAGAGCACAAAGCGGACACATGTCAGCCCCTGATTTGTCCAATAACATGGCCTTCCTATTTTTGAGACATTTATGATTATAAATAGAGTCTTTTCAGTCAATTTTTTGAGGACCTGAAGATGAAACCTTAGTCTCTAGTCATAGAACCATGTAGTCATATAAATAGAGTCTTTTTAACCACCAGGTTCTTTCTCTACGTCATTAAATAAAGTCTTTTCAACCACCAAGTTCTTTCTCAACGTCATTTCTTTACTATTTACTTTGCTTTATAATCTTTCTTAAGTTTTATTGCTATTTGTCTTCATTCTCATAGATAGTTTTTATTTTTGTTTGTTTTTGCTTTTGGTGGATTTCACACTGCTTAAGCCGACTCCTCCGCAGGTTTATAAAGAATGGGTATTTTAAAGATTGATTTCTCTGTTGACCTGAATTTGACAGGCCTCTTTCGGCTCTTAAATCTAAAGTTTAGACACAATATAGGCAAGTTTAGACTTTGATTAGTATGGTCAGTCTCAAAATCACCCATTGCTGTAATGAAAAGTTCGAATTTGAGACAAGGAATTCTCATTTTTAATAATTACATTGTAATACCCCACCCCACCCCAACCCAATAAAGGAAATTTCTCAAAAATTGAGAAAAGCAAAACTCTCATTTTTTTACTGTGTTGTCATTTTGAAAATGTTGCCCTATCTTCATATGATTTAGTTTATCTCAAAATTAGATCTTTGTGAAATTTGGAGGGTGCATGCACCTCTCGTTAAAAAAATAATTTTAATAAGATTAAGGCCCAGTTTGGATGTCAAAGAAAAAAATATTCACATTGAAAAAAAATGCAATTGTTTTCCTCCTCAATTGAGAAACATTATCGTTTTATTTTATTATGTTGGTAGACTGTTTGGATGTCTATTAAAATATGAGAATAAAATTTTATTTGTCAAATATGTATGTTGGATGTGTTGCAAAGAAATCGATAAGAAATCCCAAACCCAATTTATGTAATTTCATAATTTAATTATTATTGATTCCTCTCTCTCTCTCTCTAGATGTACAGTTTATTCCGATAATACATAGAGAATCCTATAATACAGAGATAATGAGAAGAACCCATAAAGTAAGAGCAGGGAGAAGTTCAATATTATTATTTGAGAGAGAGTAACTTCTAGATGTGTAGTTTGTACAAGACAGAGAGAATGAGAAGAACCCAGAAAGCAGGAGCAGAGAGAAGTTCAATATTATTATTAGAGTGAGTAACTTGATGGATGGGCAAAATGTACAATGCAGAGAGAATGAGATGAAAGCAGGAGCAGGAACAGATCAATATTATTATTAGAGAGAGAGTAACTTGATAGATGAGCAAAATAAGTGAGACGTCCTTTACAAACCTTCGTCTGCAAATGTTTTGAGGTTGTAAAACATCTCCCTCTGCATATTCAGAAAACTACTCCATTAACTTTAGATAGAGAAACTCTATGTTATTTAGTTATCTAGGAGTACAACTACTCTTCAGCAACCCGTCGAAATGCTATAGAGTGCTGTGTGAAATTAGGGGCGCGACTTTCTAGAGAGAGAAAGATGGAAATGTTTATTTTTTAGAGAGAGAACTAGGAGATGGGACCTGCAGAGTCGAAGATGAGACAAGGAAATAGCTGTGAGACAAGGAAAGAGCTATGAAAGAGCTATGAGACTGCTTGAGAGTGCGAGAGAGAGTAGGAAAGAGGCTTTTGTAAGTGCGACTGGGAAGGTTTGAAAGAAAGGTGTGAAGAAGGAAGCCAAAAAAAATCTACATAGTTGAAGATGACATAAGGAAAGAGCAGTGAGACCTGCTTGAGAGTGGGAGAGAGCTTTTGTATGTGCAACTCGAGAAGGTTTAGGGGAAAGACGCAAAGGAAGCCAAAAAAATTTGAGCGAAAACGTTTTTGGGCAAATTTTGCTGAGCATCATAATCTGTTTTGTTGGGAATAAAATCTAATGGGGTTACCCAAACGGTAACCAGTTGCTATCTCAAATCTTTTTTTCTTGTCATTTGAAAATATTGCAATTTTGGACCAAAATTCTAATAGAATTTCACTCATTCTCTTTTGAAATATTTTTTATAGGTTTGTGAGTGTGAGAAGTATGTACGTTGTGTATTAAACTCATACCAATGTATAATAAATAAATAAAAATAATAAAAAAGTTGAAATACCTAACTTTATTTGTTCTATATATTGATATGAGCTTATATGAAAACGAATCCTGATCAGATGGTTGATATTGATAGCATTTTAGACCAACAGTATTGTTTACTATTATTTTTCTAAAAACATATCAAAATGAAATTCGATGAGCATGTGCGCCTCAATGGGGAGCATATGTGAAAATATAAAAATACAAATAAAATAAATAACCAAATTACCCCTCAAAAATTTCAGTATAATTCAGTCATTTTATTTTTAGGGATATCTTTTATTTTTTTTATCTTTTATCTTTTTTGGGGTGTGTGAGTGTAGGAAATACGAATAAATGATGTCTTAGCTCTGTTTAGTGCATTAAAAAAATTTGAAATACTTATAAATGTTTTTTTTTGTTTGGTAAATCAGTTGGTATTTATGCCACTACACATTTTCATTAACAATGAAAGAAAGAAAGGAATACAAAGCTTATATTAGAGTTCTTTTGTATTTAGTTCTAGTCATGTTGTAGGTATTTTGGCCAAGTCGTTTGCCACCATGTTGGCCTTGCGATAAATGAGTAATGCTCCAAGAATAGCCAACAAAATGGTAAGGGCAATTTGATGCAAAAGTGTTAAGATTCCAAGGGGCTCATGGCATCCGAGAATGGAGTGCACAAAATATGTGAATCACTTTCCATAAGCAAGGGGAAGCGTTGCATCTCAATAGGCAATTGGATGCATCTTTTTAGAGCTGAAAATTTGGCAACATTATTACAACCCAAGGGAGCAGCAAAAACAGCAAGAAAGCTATTGATATCATTCCCGATGATACCATTGTAACGAACCACTCCAGAATTGACAAGGGACGAACCATCAATGTTGAGTTTGTAGTGGCCCACCGGAGGAGGAGACCACGAGACTAGGATGGAGGTTTTGGGTTGCATAGGGCACTATTAGATCCAGATATTATCAACTATATTCCTCTTTGATGGGTGAAAGGTCCATCATTTCGTATTATCCAGACCTACAACAAAAGAAGAGACATGCATCAATTGTTCCATTCTAGTGTTCTTCCATTCAAAGATGTGTTGGTTCCTTGTGGTCTAGTGGAGCCAAATTGTAATAGAGAACAAAGAGATCTGCACATTGCAAATTCCCACCGATTTAAACTGGAACTTGATCCACTTGGCAAACATCATGACTGTGGACTGTTTGAGAAATATATACTTAGACAAGTTCATGTTTTGCTAGTGAACTACATTATTTTTATGTGAACTAGATTATCCATTTTGTTAGTTCTACCGATGATGAGCTGTGATTTTGAAAATTCATTTACTTAACAAATATCACCCAACTGTTAACAAAAGAATTTGATGAATGGTTAAAATTGTCCAATTTTCATATTTGTAAATTTTTAATGTCCTAGATTAAACTACACAGTTTCCATGATCCGGAAAATTTTAGATAGTTTGAACAAACACAACATTTTCTATTACTAGCTACTCAAATTTCAAGCTTTCGAATTTCGGAAATGGAAATTCCCACTTATGATTCCAACTTCTAGTTGCTCAACGACCCTCTAAAGTACAAAAACCTCTAGCAATACAGAAATCTCTCTCTTAAGAGATGAGAGAAAACCAAGAGAACAACTCCCCATGTCATGTTTACATAAATCACATCTCATTAGAAATCAAACTATAAGCCATGTCCACTCTATCATGCAACAACATTGAGGAGCCATATGGCAACTAGAAATTTCAGTGCCAAATGACAAATGTTCTAGGACAATGTAGAAGCTTTGCATTTGTTAGCAAGAACTTTTGAAGATGTTTCTCATTCAAAAATCCGTTCTCGTTCAGAGAAGCAACCAAATGAGTGTGCTACCTACCCATGACATAAGGTTAGGTTGTCACCACAACATGCCATCTTGAGTTCGATTATAGGCTGTCAATCGGCCTGGCCCAGAGCTCAAAAAAGCTTGGACCTAATTCTGCCTAGCTTGGTAAGCCCCGGAACTATGCCCGGTAAGACCCGCCTGTTAAGGCTCGGAAGCCCGGCATGACCCATTGAAACTATACCCGGAAGCTCAGCCCATCCAATTAGGCTTATTGGGCTTGGCCCGGCCCAAATTATTTATTTATTTTTTAAAAGTTCTCTTTTCAGACTTTTCTTGTAAGCAAAAAAATTGTTAATTATTTTATTTGGGTTTCTAGAGAGAGAAAATGGGTTTTTACAGAGACAAAGAGAGATTGAGTTCCTAGATATTCAGTTTTTAAAGATAGAAAGAGAGATTGGGTTTTTAGAGAGAGAAAAAGATATTGTGTTTCTAGAGAGAGAGAGAGTGGAGTTTAGAGAGAGAATGAGAGGGGCACAATAATCCATACAATATCAAAATTCATATAATTTGATCTCAGTAACAATCAAACTAACCCTAATGCAGCTAAAATAAATGTTAAGAACCAAATCCCTCGGCAATTAACCCTCAAATCTTACCCTAAACACTCCAACAATTAAGATCATCAAAACTCACAAACCATCTATGCCCAAAACCCATAATCAAACTAAACAAAACAATCAATTTAATAAATAAATAAAAATCAAATGAGAGTAAACCAATGTTTACTCACTTCCAAAAGTATTGGATTATTAGATAAGAGATGGAATCCTCTCCCATGAATACTGACAGCGTCGTGAGACTTGGGATCGCAAATATCAGGACCTTTCCCAGAACAATGAGAGCTCAAAATTGATTATGTGGTCTTCCTCTCCATGGCCATGAAACCCTTCTTAAATAGGGATGGAAGGAGGCCGTTCTCCAACGTTTGGCTGAGTTCTTAAAATCTTTGAGAAACGTGGTTCTGTAATCTTGGGAGGTGAGTGGTTATTTTCTGCTCGTTAGATAACGGTACTTTCTCTCTCTAAGAAGTCTCCTTATTTTAGTGATAAGTATTAAATTATAAGAGAGAGAAAAATGACATGTTTAAAGGCCACATGGCCACACACACACGTACCAACATCTCCCACTTGGCCATGAGGGTCAGATATATTAAAATATCATAGAGTCTTTACCACTTAATGAGTTTAATATTTATGAGAATATTTTGTCATGAGGCTTTTCACGCTAGTGAGTTATACATCTCATAACAAAAAAATCCAAACTCATGTCATGGGGTTTCTCACGCTAATGTGGCTTTTCCTCACATGATCTAGACATCAAAGAAAAAGATCCAATTTGTGAGTTCCAGACTTAAGTATTTCCAAGTCTCATCAAAGTTACATGTTTTAATAATATTTTTGCACTCAACTCTTTTGTTAAAGGGTCTGCAATCATATCTAAAGATGGCAAATAACCTACAGTTATTTCATTCTTTCCAATAATATCATAAATATGATGATAATCAATTTTAATCTGCTTACCCTTGGAACTATAAGCTCCATTTCTAATTGATGAAATAGCAGCTTGCTTATCACAAAAAAATTTAACAGGTCTGTCAGCTATATCCAACTTCAAATCATTTATGAAGCGTTCAATCCAGACAACATAAGTTGTACCAATGCTACAAACAATATACTCAGCTTCCATAGTAGACCGAGCTACACAACCTTGTTTTTTGCTAGATCAAGAAACATATCCACTTCCAAAGGGGAATACAATTCCTGAGGTTGATTTTTTATCATCTGGGTCTCCTACAAAATCTGCATCAGAGTACCTAGTAACCTCTAAGTTGTCAGCTTCGAAGCACAACTTGTAATTTTTAGTTTTCTGAATATATCTGAGTATCCTTTTTACGGCTTGCCAATGAGTCATCTCAGGATTACTCTGAAATCTACTTACAAGACCATATGCATTACTCAAATCAGGTCTTATACACAACATGACATAATTTATGCATCCTACAGCTTGAGCATATGGAATTTTTTCCATTTCAGCTTTTTCACTATCATTTAATGGACATATTTTCTTTGGCACTTTTAAGCCTTTACAAACTGGTGTATATATGGGCTTTCAATTTTCATCTTAAATCTCTTTAAAATACTTTCTAAATAATTCTCTTGAGATAAACATAGAAGTCTTGAACTTTTATCTCTTATTATTTTAATGCTTAATACATATGAGGTTTCTCCCATATCTTTCATCACAAAATGGGAACTTGACTACGATTTGGTATGGTTAATCATGCCAATATTATTACCGGCTTTCAAAATATCATCCACATACAGTGACAATATAACAAAATTGCTCTCACTATTCCAAACATATACATAATGATCTAACCTATTGGCTATATAACCAATTTCAGTGATTGTATTATGAAAAGTAAAATGCCATTGCTTAAAATATTGTTTTAGACCATATAAAGATTTATTAAGTTTATATACTTTGTCTTCTTGGTCTTTAATTACATATCCTTCTGGTTGTTTCATGTATATATCTTCTTTTAATTCTCCATTTAATAAAGCTATTTTGACATCCATAAAAAATAATTCTAGATCTTAATATGCAACTAATGCAAGGATGATCCTAATAAATGAAAATTTGGCTACTGGAGAATAAGTTTCTACATAATCTACCTCCCATTAGGTAAATCTTTGAGCTACCAACATAACTTTATATTTATCAATGGATCCATTTGCATTAAGCTTTTTCTTTTGGACCCATTTACAACCAATGACTTTTTTATCTTTCGGGAGGTTATCCAACTCCCAAACTTGATTTCTTTCAAGAGAATCAAGTTCATCATCCATGGCTTGAGTCTACTTTGCTCAGTCATGTGAGCTAATAACTTCACTGTAGCTTTGAAATTCATCTATTGTATCATCACTCATTGAAGACTAATTATCTTCATTCATAAATACATAAAATTCTTCTAAAATCGTAAGTGAGGCTTTAGTTCTTTTAGGCATGTCTGGTATACATAATTCAATTGAATCATTCTCACAAAATGTAGAGGGAGTCTGAGAAATAGGGCCTTCCAGACTCTTATCTTTATCAATTTCATGTAAGTCAACATGCTTATTTAAAATATTTTTATCATCTATATTTTCTAATAAATGAGCATCACGACTCTCTACTAATGATCTAGTATCATGGTTATAGAATTTATACCCCTTAGAATTTTTTGAATAACATATAAAAGAGCATTTTATAGTTTTACTTTGTAATTTATCTCTATTTTGTAGTGGTATAAATAAATGTCCCTAGAACCCCAAACTTTAAAGATAGTAAGGTCAAGTTTCCTACTTGTCCATAATTCATATGTGGTAAGTCTATAGATTTAGTTGGGACACGATTAATAATATATATTACAGTGTTGAAAGCATCACCTAAAAAATGAAGTGATAATTTGAATGGCTTATCATGGACCTAACCATGTCCATTAGAGTTATATTTCTCCTTTCAGCTACACCATTTTATTGTAGTGTATATGACATGATTGTTTAGTGAATTAGACAATCCTTCTTACAAAATTCGGTAAATAAGTTGGAGTAATATTCACCTCCCCTATCTATTTGAAGAATTTTAATATTTCTACTTAACTGATTTTCTACATCAGCTTTATATTATTTAAAAGTTTTAATGCATCTAATTTCTTACTAATTAAGTATACATATCCATAATGTGAAAAATTATCTATAAATGTTATGAAATATTCCATACCTCTATATGTTTTTACATTTAATGGGTCACATATATTAATGGGTCATATACATTTTACCTCTAAATTGGGGAGCAAACCTCTTTTAAGCATTTGATTCATTTTGTTTTTATTTATATGTCTTAATCTTAAGTGCCATAAATATGAATCATCCATACATATATAAGCATCAAAATAACCATAAAAGAGATGAACTTTCATTAATATTCAATCGGTACAAATTGTCAACTTTAGTATCGTATACCTATGCTTTAGAATTCTTCCTAATGGTAATTCTACCAGACCTGAATCTTATTTCATAATCTTTGTTGTCTAGCTGAGGGACAGAAATCAAATTGCGCCTTATTTTGGGCGTATACAATGTATTAGTCAATAGAATATTTGTTTCTCCTGGTAAACACCGCTTGAAAGTTTCGACATCTAGTACATCGCAATAGGTGTCATTTCCCATGTAAATCCCCTGGTTACCGGCTGCAATCTCCTTCAATTATGTGAATCCATCTTTAGTCATCGAGAAATGTCGGGTAGAGGTTGAGTCGACCCACAAATTTATCAGGTCATGGTCGGCAACTATTGATTCTAAGACTTCGCAGATCAAGTCATTTCTCTTATTTTAATTATTTTGAGCATGGTTGTTATTCTAGTTCTTATTTTTATTTTTTCAGCTTAGGACAATTAAACATGATGTGCCCAATTTTCTTACAATAAAAACAGGTCTTCTCAACCTTATTTTTTTTATTTTTAAAATTTCTATCATTTCCCTTTCACCTATTATTTTTCTGATTATTGAAAGGTTTCTTGAGGATCTGAGAAGATGAACTTTGGGCAAAGTGGAGCTCATTTGACTTCTTTATCATTCTTCTCTCAGCTTCAATACTGATATGCATGGGAAGATTTAACATGGTTATCCCTTGTACAGAATGGTTCAATGTAATTATAATAAACTGTCAAGATGGAGGAATACTGTTAGATGTATGAAGACTGTTAAGGACAATAGACACATGCATGCGATCGGGAACTGGATTCCCGGCTGCAGCAAGGTCCTTTGCGAGCGCTGTCATTTTATTGACATACTCGATCACTGAGTCTGATTTTTTCATTCTATAAGAATTGTATTTTTCTATCAACAATTGCATATGGGTCTCAGAAGTCGTCCCATACTTTTCATATAGAGCACCCATCATACTTTGAGCTGTGGTGTGATTCTCAAAGACTCTAATTAAATCATCTTCTATAAAGCTTAACATAGTAGTCCTAGCTACTTTATCATCTTCTAACCATTTGTCAAGTCGTCTTCTGACTTGACCATTGGCATTAGGCTCTAAGACAGGTAGCTCTGTTTCTAGGACAAAATCTACCCTATTTTGGAAAAGAATATACCCAAATTTTGTTTTCTAGATAGAAAAATTGGTCCCATTGAGTTTTTCTAGTTTGGATAGTTCTGATATGACTAGCCTAGATGTCATTTTAAATTTTTAGATAATACCTAAAAGTTCAAAAAATTTAATTGTGTTTAAGAAAAGGATTGTCTGCTAGTTAAATCAATAAGGATGCCGACTCTCAATGAGCTGCAACCTCAAATAAAAATTTTCTCGAACAATTTATGTTCGCACTGCTGTGATGCAACAATAAATTAATATAGTAAGGCAACAACTACTTTTATGTCAAATCTTGTATAAGAATAATTTTCATAAATATGTGAATATGTTTTAGCACAAGAGAGAGAGTCTACAATAATATTTGATATTTTTCAACAAAAAATAAGGCATTGCATAATCACAAAAAATGTATTCACAAAATCAAGATCATGAAATTTTATAACTTAAAGAGACCAAAGCATAGGATAATTATACAATGCAATGACAATTATTATGCAAATAAAATATGTCGAAAATCCCTAAATTATTGGTTACAAGAAAATGAATGCAATTAATATGTCGGCCTTTACTCCAATAGAATTGACGTGTGCATAATAATTTTCAATAAAAAAAAAATATGCACTAATTTTCAGCAAAAAAAAAAAAGATGGAAGAAAGAAGATGCAAGCCGACTGATTTTCAGCAGTCCATGATCAGTAAAAAGTATATAACAGTAAAGTGATCTACCATCGAGAATCAAGGTTACGGTCGTGGATTACAGGGCGTGCAAAAAAAACAACGATAATCAAATTTCTGCTAGATTATCAATTAGCTTATCGCTAGAGTGAGACTTTTGATAAGAAGATGTTATTTACAGTGATAATCAATTAGAAATTTCTAGTAGAAGTTATTTACAGTAGGGGGTTATCGCTACAGTGAGACTTACGTGCTTATCAATTAGCTTGAAACAATCAAGTCTAGAAGGGATGAACTAAAAATTTTCACAAATAAATTATTATCTTTGCAGCAGTAGCTCTATCTCTCTCTCAACAATTGTTATCAGCGACTTTTGTTTTTCAACAAAAGTTCTCTCTCAAATTGTTGCTACTGATTTCTCTCTCTCTAATTGGCTGCGAGTATTTCTCAACAAAAGTTTTCTCTCTATCTTTTCTTTCTCAATAGCCCTATGTTTCAACATTAACTTTTCTCTCTCAACAATTATCGTTGCTCCATCCCAAGGCTGCACTGTGAACAAAATACTCGCAGCCAATTTTATTTTGAGCCATGAACAATGACTTCTATTGAAAGAGTCCACTTCAAAAAAAAAAAATATTGGTTATACCGTAGCACGCAAAAAAAAAAAAAATGCATTAAAAAAAAAAAAAAAGGTGTTACCTTGATGATGAAAAAAAAAAAAAAAAGGCGAAAAGAGAAAAAAATATGTGATTTGTTTCTGTCTGTCTTTGCGTAATTAGGTTGTAAAGTTAGATAATGCCCTTTTCCATAGCAATGAGTACTCATAATTGATTATGTGGTCTTTCTCTCTATGGCCATGAAAACCCTTATTAACGAGGGATGGAAGGAGGCTATTGTCGAATATTCGGCTAAGTTCCTTAAATCGGATGGAAGGAGGCTGTTGTCCAATGTTTGGCTAAGTTCCTTAAATCTCTGAGAAACGTAGCTCTGTAATCATAGTAGGTGGGTGGTTATTTCTGCCTGTCAGATATCAACACTTTTTCTATCTAAAAAGCCACCCTATTTTAGTAATAAGCATTAAATTATAAGAGAAAAAAAATAACACGTTTAAAGACCCCTTAGCCAATCATTAGCCATGCATGAGAAATTGAGGCCATCGGATCTTAAGATATGGAAAATGTATTGATCTTGGGATAAGCAGAGTCGTGAATCAGCCTGGGAAGGGATCTCCATGATTCTTTGCGCTGCAGCCCCCGTGTTACTAGTCACTACACTGAACTCTGAGACTACGACTGTTCCCCTAGCTACTATTGTATACAGGATCGCCGTGGCCCAAACTTGCCATTTGCTTATGCCCACAAAGATGTGATCAGAGAGAGAGATTTTGAGTTTTTTTCATCCGAGCCCCGCCCGGCCCAATAACACCATATACTAAGAATAACTCTGCTCTACCCGGCGTGAGGCCCGGCCCTGTCCATTGGCAACCCTAATCACAAATAGGGGAACCCATCTCCATTGAACTACTCTTAACATTATAAAGATTGGAATGATGCATAATTTTCAGGTAGAAAGAGATGGTAAACTATAACCGTATTATTATTTTTATCGTGATACAAATTATCTATTTTTGTTAAGACTTACTATGTATAAGCTACGTTTTTAAAATCTCTTGCATTTAATTTAAATGTCACTATTTGTCGCTGAAAACTTCAACGAATAACTAATTGAAAAAGTTTACAATTACATGTAAACTCTCTCTCCCTTCATTTACTAAAAGTAACTCTCTCTCTCTCTCTCTTAATTTACTCTTCTTATCTATTCCCCTCCCACATTTCACCTTTACTAAATATATTATTTATTTATAATGAAAAGTTATAGCAAAAAATTAATTAGAACAATGATCAAATATTATGAATACATTATTCTCATAAAAAATAACTAAATACAATGACATGTGATTATAATAAATAATATTTGCCCTGCACTAATTATTTAATAATATATATTTGCTACTGGATTCTACAAACTTAGAAATATTTGATAAAATTTATAAAAATTATTTTGATTATGTAAACATAATTTATTAATAATATTTGTTTAGTAAGTGACTCAATACCTAAAAAAAATAAATTATTAACAAATATTTATTTTGTTAATTCTTATGTTTAACAAATATTTCTTTTGTTAATTCTTATGTTTAATGAGAATTATGTTTTATATTAAAAATTATAAAAACAATTTCAATCATATATTGAAGTTTTTGTGACATGATTTTGAAATTACAATTACTTGAAATAAAAACTAATATTCTACTATTTCTTTTCTTTTTTGTATTTTAATTTTCCCAAATTTTTGTGGTTTTATTTACATGAGTAAATAATACTTTTATTAGCCAAAAAATGTAAATTATTAATCAAAAGATATAATAAAAAGAAATATACGTAACCAAGAATACAAATTATTTTATCTAATTTTTAGAAT
>NW_006497781.1:749142-774028 GCF_000471905.2 Amborella trichopoda
GAGAGAGAGAGAGAGAGTATGCTATTTACTTAAAAGAATATATAGCTAGTTTGTTGTCATAATAAAAGTAGTTGTCATTTCTGCAATTTTCTTTACAAAGAGATTTTTTTCTTGTAATTTTTGTAAATGGCATGTTTTGGTACTCATTCCATTCCTTAAAAGTAGTAATTCTTAAGCCAGCCTGGGTTAAAGGTGATTTTCTAAATCAATTTTTGGGTAAAAAAGGTGCTATTCAAGTAACTTAGTAGGTCTTCTATATTTCCCTGAAATTATCTTACTCTTGAAATTGAATTGTATACTTATCAATACTTCTAAGACCCACCCGGCACGTTGATTCTTGACGTTACTGGCCTAACTCCACATGACGAGTCAATAATTGATTGATGAAATTGGTCTTATATAGGCAAGGCCAAAACTCAACCATGTCTGCGTTTTTCGAGAGTGGCTTAGATGACTCACTGGAGTCTTGGTGTTTTAGTCGAGTTCATCATGCTGCCTCCCCAAGTTATTGTGGATGGTTTTTAAAAGACGCTAAGTAGTTCTCTCATATCGCTAACAATGATGGGGCTTTTAAAACCTAGTATAGACCCGTAACTAACTACATGGTGCCTTAACAAAGGAACAGTTTTTGGTGATTCCAGCGGGTTCATGAGTCCGCACCAGGTTTCAAGGCTTTTAGGACATGAAACACATCCTAAATCACTGGAGATATATTTATGCTTCAGATCCATAAGTTGAGAGCTCCAAAAAAAGTGTAGATCTAATGATCTTTGTAGAAGGGAGATGAATGGTCCAAAAAAAGGGTACAAGATGGACGATTTTAAGGCCCAACAGTTTTTGGTTATCGTGGTGGTTGAGATGCTGGACTTGTAGATATTTGGATCCAAAATCCATCTCCAAGATGTGGTTTGGAAGGGTGGACAGGACTAGCTAGTCATTACAATAGGTGCATCCCCCGAACTAAAACCTACACCTTAGACAAAATCTAATATGATTTTGTTTTTGGTAAATAAAATCGTATAGGATTCATTTGGTGTTTTCTGGTTGTCATTTGATAATTCTTGTGTCATGCGTGCCCATATATCTAGACTACCTGCTTCTAGGCTAGAAGTTAGGCTTTTAATGTCCTTCACTGCCATTACTTGAACACTTGTATAGTTTTTATTGGCCAGAAGGAAATAACACTTTCATATAGATCAACATTATTAATAGTCTTCCTAGTATACCACATAAGAGTTACTAACCTATAAAACAAACATAAGCTATTTATTTGTTACACTTCATCTTTTAAGTTCACGGTGAGTACAGTTTCTAAGGAGTAATATGTGGACAGAAAAGCCATTATCTGAAATATGATGGACAGACAGTTGTCATAATGGTTTCTATGATATGCATGGATAAGCCTATGGTGCTTATAGATTAAGTCTAGAGGTATTTAATCATGGCATAGGCTTTCTTTAACTTTTCATGTAAGTACAAGGACATAAACCATTCTACAAAGTGTTGTATGCTAATTTACTTGATCTCTGGCCAATTTTTGTTTGCTTGTAGGTGGGTCATGTGAAGTCCAATCCTCTTAAAATTATGTCATTCCTCTTTTTCCTTTAGCTCCAATATGATGTCTGCAAGAAGCTCCTCTATAAAATTCTTCTTCACTTCTAAAATGAGCACCCCCTTTATGGACTTTACAAACCAATGACAATTGGAGAATCTCATGTAGCTCCATATTGATGTCAAAGAGGCATAGGAAGAAGTTTTAAATTACTTTGGCAATTTTGTTGTAAATAAGGAAATTCTCTCTTATCTCTTTGCTGAATATATAAAGAGGGAATGAGGGAGGTTTGCCACCGCATCCGCCTTGCCCCTGTATGCATTCAGAAATTTAAAACCCTAAGGCTATACATGTGATGGCCAACTGCTAACAGGTGCCGCCATCATGGGGTTGAATCCACTACACTCAGCAGATGATAAAGTTACTAGCCCTTACACACTAAGAACTCTATAGAAAGTAGACCTAACCCAAAAATGTCCTGATGATAGTTAGTCAAAACAGTGCTATCTCCCCCTCAACCAGGATTAAAGACACTCTAGTAACCTAAATAGGCTGTCAACTCTCTGTACTCTCCTCCTCAAATCCCTCCTCAACTACTTAAGCACATTGATTGTCCAGAATATCTTCTTACTTTTAAAGAAGTCCTCAGTTTTTCTCCTTCAGTGTTTCTTTCAAATGTTCCGGTCTATCCGGGCTACCAAATGTGAAATTAGCAATAAAGCAATTGTAAGAAGCCCATGACAAATGAGTGAATGTTTAGCAAATGTCAGGAATATTTTGTATTTTCTTTTCCTAGATTAAAAATCGAGATATAATTGCTCAGAATTCCACTAGTTATTATTCTGAGATACTTTTCTGAATATGAATTGTGGAGGTTTGTAATTTTGGATGGCTTAACATCATGGAAGGGCAATGACACGAACTCTAGTTTTTGGGGAGTCTAGCCACATTGTCTTTCTGAAATCATTCCCATTTTGCTGGTTTTTAGTTTCCTTTTTTCTGAATAGTTTTTTGGTCAATTCTTTGTTTAAAGTATGATTTTGGTGCAGTTGTGATTAAGAGCTCTCTAAAGTAAGATTCATCTGAAGAACAAAAATGCCTTTTCTCGAGATGTGTTATCTTTGTTGTGTTAGTAGTTCTAGCCTGGCAACCCCCCCTTCCCCTCCTTTCTCTCTCCTTTTTTCCCCCCTATTGTAAGCTGTAACAAGTGGAATTTTTTTAGAAGATACGCTGTAACAAGTGGAATTTTTTTTCACTTAATCACAGTCCTACTTCTATGCCCTCCACATAAATGACTATACTTGTTTGATCAAACATCATTCTTGAGAAACGGATAACAACTTTGCTTTTGATGTCATATATAAAGGTCTTGAAGGTCTTTCCCTTCCCAATCACCATCACAACTTTACAATTTGCTGTTGGCACTGTGCTCGTTCTTATCATGTGGTCAACTGGTCTATACAAGAAGCCCAAGATCAATTCTTCACAGGTATCCTGCTGATTTCATTTTATCATCTTTTTTTTGTTTTTTTGAAATGTTTCATTTTATCATCCTTTTGTTATTTATGTTTGGTAATTCTAAATGACTATATCATGTACCATTTCCAGCTCATTGCAATCTTACCTCTGGCTGCTGTTCATACATTGGGCAACCTTTTCACTAATATGAGCCTTGGGAAAGTTGCTGTTTCCTTCACCCACACAATCAAAGCCATGGAGCCATTTTTCTCAGTTGTTCTTTCTGCACTTTTCATGGGAGAGGTGAGCCTCTCTTTTTCATTTTCACCTTTCACTAGTACTAGTCTCTTGTGGACTTCTTGGTATCAGTAAAAGTAGGGACATGGTAAGTTCACTTCATGCTCTTTTGGTTTGAAGGAAAAAAGGAGTGAATTAATAGAGATAACTGCTTCTATGCATGCTGTATATGATTACTCAGCTTCGCAATTACCTTTCATTGGTCTGTTAGTTCTTATTTCTTCTTGGGTAAATCAATAATCTGTTATTTCACTCTTCTCTGTGGAACTTCTTTAATGTGATTACCGGTCATGCAGCTGCCTACTCTCTGGGTTGTTTCTTCCCTTGTGCCAATTGTTGGTGGTGTAGCATTGGCATCTCTCACTGAAGCTTCTTTCAATTGGTAAGGAAATGAAACCTGATCAAGTTTTCAGCTTTAGTTTCATTCTAGTAAATTAGGCCTTGTTGTTAGGCTACAAATTAGAATCACAAATAAGATTAAGAAAATAACAAAGTAATTTCTTTGTTGCATTAAAAAAACGATAAATTAATCTGAAAATTGAATTGGTTGGTAACAAAGGGTTTGTTTTCTTTCTTATAGTTGAAATACCTGCTCAATATATTCTCAATCAAATTGTCTTTTATGACCTACTCATCATCGCTGATTCCCTTGTCTCATATTTTAATTATGAATGAGTTTTCACACGTACAGGCATCGTTGGCTTGCTTGCTTCTAGATTTTGTGAATATTTGTGTGAAACTGCTTTAATTTTCACTTGTGTTGTGCATTCAACTAATTGTTTACTATTCAACATCATTGGAACTTTATGCCATGCCTTTTGTTGTGTTTTTTTTTTTTTTGGGTGGGGGGGAGGGATGACTGCCTAATTGCGATGGAGAGCATTCCAGCCTTACACAAATGCTAATATATTATGTATGTGAATTGTGCATACATTGTACAATATTATTGTTAATTAGATTATATATAAATGTTTGGAAATATGTGATAAAGTATTTCTTTATTAGATTATATATAAATGTATGGAAATATATGATAAAGTAATGAAAGAAATACTTATATAAAGTATATGTATGATCAATTGAGCATTACATGTTTGAAACGATTGGTTAAATCAAAGTTTGGAAGTAACTAGCTAAATGTTGAATCGCCTAAAATCTCCTCTTCTACCCTTTCTTGGTATATCACAAAGAATCGAAACCAATTTTATATGAATTCTTGAAGTTCTTATCTTTTTAGAACTTCAAAAATTTTCAAAAATACTTATTTTTTTATTATTTTAGGAAAAACGTACTTAGGAAGCATGTGGTAGTTTTTTTTTTTTTGGTTTCTTTTTGTTTTGTTTTGTGGGTGGGTGGGGGCGAAGGGGGGGGGGGGGGGGGGGGGGGTTTGGTTAATATAGGGGAAAGTCTAAAATGCCCATGGTCCAAGGGCATTTTACTCTGCTTGCCATGGGCACACAAGGCAGGCGCCTCGGCTGAGGCACTAGGTGTACCTATGCTCCCATCTGGTTTTGCCACGCTTTGCCTGCCATGCCTCAGCTCTCGAGGTGCCGCTTAGGGGTCCGAGGTGAGCACCTTTTTAAATTCTTGTGTGTTGGTTTCAGCCAAGATGGTTGGTTCTCCCTTTTATAGTCTAACTCTTCTATGCGTTATGGAAGTTAATGCTTGGATTGCTAATATATTCTTCTTCCCACAGAAGGGGTTGAGACCATAGTTATTGTGCCTTCCAACCAAGGTGTTGACTCGATTCCGGAATCTTGCTCTTGTGTCCAGGAAAGGGAATCTCACTCCTTGATTTTTAAACTTTGGAATCTCGATCTTTCATATTAGGGATCTTGATTGTGAGTTATATGGGATCCATATTGCCTAACATTGTAGTATGGTATAACAGTGTGCAATAATATAGTAGTGTGGTATAGTATAGTAGTGTGAACTATATAGTATAGTGTATATTATAGTTATATATAATATAGGAAAGGATGAAGATAGGAAAGGCTTTAGGACCAGATGGTATCCCGATAGAGGTTTGGAAGTGCATGGGGGAAATTGGCATTGATTGGCTGACAAAGCTGTTCAACAAGGTGTTGAGAACAATAAAAATGCCAGACGAATGGAGAAAAAGTATTGTGGTACCTATTTACAAGGACAAAGGAGACATACAGATTATGCAAACTATAGAGGGATCAAGCTTATAAGCCATACTATGAAGCTCTGAGAAAGAGTAATTGGGCAACAACTAAGGCATGAAACGAGTGTATCTGAAAACCAATTTGGTTTTATGCCAGAAAGGTTAACGACTGAGGCTATTTTTCTACTTAGGCAACTGATTGAGAAGTTTAGGCGAAGGGAAAAGACCTTCACATGGTCTTTATTGATCTAGAGAAAGCTTATGATAGAGTACCTCAAGACTTGATTTGGCTGGTGTTGAAAAAGAAAGGCGTCTCTAGACACTACATCGATTTGGTGAGAGATATGTACGATGGAACAGTAACTAGTGTACGAACAACTAGTGGAGAGACGAGTGAGTTTTCAGTGACAATAGGTTTACATCAAGGGTCAACATTGAGCCTGTATCTCTTTGTCTTAGTTATGGACTACTTAACTAGGCACCTACAGGATGAGGGACCATGGTGCATGTTGTTCGTAGATGACGTAGTTTTGATTGATGAGATTCGAAACGACATCAACACAAAGTTAGAACTTTGGAGGGATGCTCTAGAATCCAAATGTTTTAAAATTAGTCAGATTAAGACAGAGTATATGCAGTACAAATTTAGTAATAATAGGGGTAAAGACGAGGAAGTAGTTAAGATTGACTGTCAGGAAGTACAAAAAAGACTACACTTTCGATATCTTGGGTCAATAATCTTGGAAAATGGAGAGATCGTGGAAGATGTCGCGCACAAAATTAGAGCTGGGTGGGCGAAGTGGAGATGTGCAATTGGAAGTTTATGTGATCGCCACATACCAATGAGGCTGAAGGGCAAGTTCTATAGGACAATGGTGAGACCAGCTATGCTCTATTTAGCGGAATGTTGGGCAGACAAAAACAATATACCCATATAATGAGTGTAGTGGAGATGAGATGGATGAGTGGCAAGACAAGAAGAGATATAATTCACAATGAATCTATTCGAGAGAATTTAGGCATGTCACCAATAGACGATAAAATGAGAGAGAGTAGCCTTAGGTGGACTAGCCATGTGTGGCGCTGACTAAGTACAACACATATTAGGAGGTACGAATTAGTTCCAGTGGAAGGACTGAAAAGGCAAGGGGCATGCACAAAAGGGCGTGGTTGGAAGTAATCCAAAAAGATATAAGGACTTATGGCCTCATTGAGGATAGGGCTTTTAATAGAGCAGAATGAAGAACCAGGGTTCATTTAGCCAACTCCAATTAATTGGAAAAATGCTAAAATGATGATGATGATGATATTATATAGTTATATATAATAGATTGATATGTTGTAGCATGTGTTGTGGTGTAGTAAAATATAGTATATAGCATACGATTGCAGTATGGTACAACATTATATTGTTTTATAGCAGTGTTGTATATTATTGTATAGCAGTATTGCATTGTACTTTATACAACTGTGCAAGTTAAGTGCTCTTGGACGGCCTTGAGTTTTAACTAGAAGGAACTCGGTCCTATATAATTGATCCCATTTAAACTTCGATCAAGCTCCGCCACATATTTGGATTAAGATCCCTAGATTTCAGGGTGTACGAACCGTGATCCCTACCATAGGGAGCTTCCTACTTGTCACTATCCTGTGGTTCTGATCGTGATATTGGATTTGATTTGATCCCCCGACCCAAGCACTATGGTTTGGACTAGATTTTAGATTTCTAAGTGATGCTTCCCTTGCCCTTTGAGTTTAAGTCTCTCTTGCACTTTCTCTCACTCTCGCTCGCTCTCTCTCTGTATCTCTCTCTCGCATGCGCTTGTTTCATAATAAATTTATTGCTTTGGTATGCCTTAAGTTAATCAAGTGATGTAAGTCTATTGATTAGGGCTGATGTTTGTCCTTTTTTTTTTTTTTTAATTTTCTTGTCTATATTTATTGATGTGAATCTCGAGAAATGGGAGGCTACATCTTCCTGCATAAAAAATACGACCAAGGACATAACCTGAGACTTGGACCAGAAAGACATTTGCCGCTATCAACCAAAGGAAAAGGAAAATATAATAAACAACGTGCCTCTACATATCCTAATGAACACTAAATCATCCTTGGCATTGAAGAAAACGTGAGGCCTACTACTTGGGCTTTCATATCTGTATATTCTTTTCTTGTTCAACAATACTTTACTTGTGGCAACACAAATTTATGGTTTGATGTTGTCAGATGCAGTGTTTTAAAATGCGGCCGCATCATGCGGTATATGGTGGGCATCGCATCTGGAATGACCGTTTGGAGGTATGCGGGCACATATGTGCCGCATAACGCATCACTTGCATCTGGCCGCATAGTTTTCCGCCTTTTCTTTCAACTGTGCCCCTTGGGGACGAGCAAAATGGTCTTTTTGACCATCAAAATTTGGGGGAAATAGTTTGGGGGGGTATTAAAGCCCCTAAATGAGCATTTTCAGCCACATTCGTGGCTTTTTTGGGATCAAATCGAGCAAAAAAAAAGGTGGAAAGTTTTTTCATTGAGATCTTGGATTTGGGGATTGTGTGATATTTGGATATTGATTTGAACATTTTGGTTGTTGATTTGGGGAAGTTTAGGTGAACTTGTGACGACATATCGAGGGTTTCAGAGGCTGTGAAGAAATCGAGCATTGCTTCAAGAATCGGTAACTTTTTATTCTTTCTACAATAATACTTATTTTTGGGGGCAATGTCTTCTTCCCAATCTTTTAGAAATAAGGACCCGGCTTGGAAATATGCCATTCTAAAAAATTCGAAAGATCGAAATTGTGTAATTTGTATGCTATGTGGAAATACTTATATGGGTAGTATTTTTTGACAAAAAGAACACTTAGCTAAAATTTCTGGGAATGTAAGAGCATGCCCACAAGCTATCGACGATAGAAAAAAGGAGATTAGAGAATACATGGATAGCTTGAAAAAAGATAAGGGAAGAAAAAATGAAAAAAAAAGAATTACTTGATGATATACAATTATTTGATGATGATGATGATGATGATGATGATAATGATATATCTAAAGTTGCAATGATGCAAAGGGGTACTCGTACTCCAATCTCAAGAGAGGGTTATAAATACTGGTGGTAGTGGTGAAAAAAAAACACCTCTCTAAGGGGTCAATGGATATGTTTTTCACCCCTAGCATCGAAATTGTGGTTTAGGAGTGGAAGAAAAAAAATAAAACAAACCACAATTGAAAATAGATACAAGAAAGAACAAAGGAAGTCTGTATGTAAGTGGATTACAAAGTGGATTTACATGGCCGGTATTCCTTTTAATACTATTACCCTCGATAGTTTTGCATGTATGGTCCAGGCAATTGGGCAATGTGGCCCAGGACTTATTCCTCCTTCACTACATGAGGTTAGAGAGCCCTTATTGAAGGATGCTGTATTTGATGTCAACAAAATTTTGATTTGTCAAAGAGAAGGGTGGGAGAAATATGGGGCCACTATTATGTGTGATGGTTGGTCCGATGGGAAGTCGAGGGCATACATTAATTTTTTGGTTAACTGTTCAACAAGTACTTCTTTTGTTATGTCTGTTGATGTATCAAACAAGTCACATGATGCTACATACTTATGTGACTTGATGGATGAGAGTTCAAAGTTTGTTGGAGAGAAAAATATGGTACAAATTGTCACTGTCAATGGTCTCAATTATGCTGTAGCTGTGCATTTCATGACTTTTAAAAGGACGCATATGTTTTGGACTTCTTGCGCAGCTCATTGTGTTAATCTTGTGCTTAAGGAAATGGGTATAACATTTTTATTTAGTGGGGTGATTTCAAGAGACATGTTTGTTGTTGGATTTACTTACAATCACACCATAGTCTTAAGTATGATGATGTCTTTTCAAAAGAAGAGAGAATTAGTGAGACTGGGTATCACTAGATTTGGCATGTCATTTATCACTCTTCGAAGCTTAACCAAGCAAAAAAGGGCCAAGCAAGTAAATGATTAAAGCATAAGGATGGGAGAAAGATTGAACAAATTATTTTGAATACATCTTTTTGGAGTCAAATAATTCTTGCTTTGGAGGTGGCTCGCCCTTTAGTGAGAGTGCTTCGATTGGTTGATGGTGATATGAAGCCTGCCATGGGCTACATACATGAAGCCAATGACTGGGGCAAGAGCAGCTATTAAAAATGTTTTAAAGGATGATGAAAATAAGCACAAGGCTATACTTGAAATTATTGATAGAAGATGAGATTCCCAGCTTCACATGCACCTCCATTCAGCCGGTTACTGTGTAAACCCATCTCTTCAATACAAGCACCCATCCATTGATTCAGATCGTGTAATAAATGGTCCATTGAGTCAGATCGTGTAATAAATGGTGGGTTCTTAGATTGTGCTTGAGAGGATGGTGCATGACAAAGATATCCAAGATAAGATTCAGGGCCATGAATTGATTAAGTTCAAGTTAAACTTGGGAAACTTTGGGAGAGAGATTGCTACTTGAAATAGGGACACTACAGATCCAGGTAAAGGTGAAAAGTACCCTTACTTGTCTGTGACTTTATGTATAGTTCCGTTGTTATATGTTTACCCTTAATTTTTATCTATAATCTAAATTATAAAATATTATACAGCTGCATGGTGGGCATTTACGGAAGCGAGACACCAAATCTACAACGTCTCACCAGTGTTTCAAAAAGCGCTTGGTGGCTATAGGGGTCCAGGCCGCCCAGCGCCTAGGCGGGCGCCCAGAACTTGGGTGGCCCAAGTGAAAAAAAAAAACTAAGACCATTATCCCAGTATTTTGATAATCCATAAGACCTTAATCCATATTTTTTATACAATGCTAAAACATTAAAACCATACAAGCATACACTGATAGTCTGATACACGGTAGACTCTACACACAAAAGTTAGATAGTAGAACTTAAAACTAGAAAGTAGAAACTAAAAATCAAAAAAAGAAAATATATTGAAATTCAAAAAATATACAGACACAATAATTAACACTCAACACCAAGAGTCTTCAGTCATCATCATCAGAAGGAACAACATGTACAACTCCTTACAGTTATGGGCCCCAAATTTTAAAAATCTTGCGTCTCCAACTAGATGGCCCATCTCATGGTCAATGAAGTGGCCCACTAGAGGGAAGAGTCCCTGGGAACAGTGATTTAAAAAGCGGTCGCCAGGGGGCTTGAGCGCATCACCCAGGCCTAGGCGGCCCTTCTGGGAGGTGGTTCCCTCATGAAGGGGCATTTTCTTCCTCCGGGTGGTGTTATTTACATTTTTGTGAGATTGATCGGGTATTTCAAAGTTCAAAAAATAGATCCAAATAACATCCTTTTGGTTGGGATTTTATTTTTTAGATTTTTTATGCTTATTAGAAGGTTTTAAGGAAGCACTTGAGATTGGGAAACATCTCAAACATTAAAAATTAAAGATTGAGCAAAAATGTTAGTTGAGAATCTTCGTATCTGAGATTTTATTTGCTATTTCAATGTCTTCTTTGGGTTCTTCTAGAAGTGGGGATTTGCGTTGGAAGTATGGTTATAACCGATATCTAAATGACAAAAATTATATAAGAGGTAATTATTGCGGAATGGGGTATAAACCGGTTCAAAAAACACCTTACCAGTATTAAGGGGGATGCTGTCCCACCCCTCGTAAAAATGTTCCTGAACCTATCAGGGATGAGATTAAGCAGTATTTGAGTTCAATAAAACCAAAAAAGGAACAAAAGGAGCCTTGCCATTTGGATAAGTCTTCTTCTGATTCTTTTAAAAGTGGTGATCTGGGTTAGAGTATGATTATAACTTGAATCCAAATGCCAAAATTTTATAAGGTGTAATTTTTGTGGAAAAGATAGCAATGGGGGTATTTATTGATTCAAGAGACACCTTACTGGTATTAAAGGAAATGTTGCTTCTTGTAAAAAAGTTCCTGAAGCTATTGGGGATGAGATTAGAAAATATTTGAATTTGGTACAATAAAAAAGGAAGAAAGGAGCCTGTTATATGGAAATGTCTTCTTCGGGTTTCTTCTAGAAGTGGTGATATGGGTTTGGAAATATGGTTATAACTTGCATCCGAGTGATAAAAATTATATAAGGTGTAATTATTGTGGAAATGATACTAATGGGGTATTTACCGGTTCAAGAAACACCTTACCGGTATTGGGGGGATATTGTCCTTTGTAAAAATTTCTTGAAGCTATCAGGGAGGAGATTAAGCAATATATGAGTTCAGTAAAACACAAAAAGCAAAAAAAGGGTGAAGAGGTACTAAGTAGAGTAGCCAACATGCCTAAGGTCTCTAGTCCATCTACACAGAGCAAGAGGGGAGTAGAAGAAGAGGAGGAAGAGGCAGAATTAGAAGAAACAGAGGAGGACGAGTGTTATGTTGAAGAGGGAAATGACTCTAATGGTGATGGACTCAACTCTGATGCATATGATGAGGCGTACCCCACTGTTTTTGGTGACTGAAGACTCTTGAGTCCTCGAGTGTAAATTGTCTTTTTCTTATTTTCTAGTTTCTACTTTTAAGTGTATGCCTCTATGATTGTATCATTGTATGGAAATATAGATTATGAAATGGTATGGACTATTGAGCATGGAGTATGGTCTATGTAGTATGGATTATGGATTGTGCTTGTATTACTAATTTACTATTATATTTTATTTTTGGTTGTGCTAGTAGTCTATTATAAATTTGCAATAGTTTGGAACTTGGGATTATTGGATTTTAAATTTTTTAATATTTTATGATGTATTACTCATATTCTCCTGCCCATCTTTTTCAACCTAGGCCGCCCAGACCTAGGCAGCCAGGACCCCCATGACTGCCTAGGAGCACTGCCTAGGAAGGAAACGGGGGCTATTGTCTCTATAAACGTTTGCCTGATTGTTTGGGGCATCACCTGCACCCAACCAAAATGCTAGAGCTAGAAGGGCCAGATGCGGCCTGAGAATGAACAATCTTCGAAGAGGTGATCAGTGGTTTCCTTTGGCTCCTTAGACTTTTCACAATGGTTAAGCATTTGGACACCTCACCTCATCTCTGCAGCTGGTTGTGAGGTTCTTTTGGATAGAACTAGCCAACTGAGGGCCTTTATCTTTGGGGAGCTGGGGAGAACAAAGTTGTAGGGGCTATGAACTGGCACTTTCCCCCCTGGTTAGTTTTGCTGATAGCCAGGTAAGGAGGCCCTGAGAAAGGCCCGGAAGTGGCAGGGAGCCAGGCCATCCTCTCTCCTTTTTCTTGGGATGAGTTGTTTCCTTAGGAGGTCCACCAAAGATGCTAGTTCAAGTCTTTCCAAATCTGAAAGGTTCCTCCTGAAAATAGGGTGACCAGCTGGCCTCGGGTGTTTTCATAGTATTGAGCTGCCATTACATGTGAGAATAACCTCCGTAATGAGAAACTAAAGTAGCTTCTCCTACCCAAAGGTCCAGCCGCAGCTGAATCTTCTCCTTGGCTTTTGCCATGAAATGAATATTGGAGACAAACCCCGTTTAAGATGATACGATCCTTTCCAGGCTCTGGAGGTATTTGCATTGGCAGAGCCCCTGGGAAGCTAACTGAAGCTATCTACTCTGTAACTCTGCTGGCAACCTACTGCCACATGTGGCCTTCTTTGTTCCTGACATGGCATCACCACTTGCCAAAGAAGCTCAGTACTACATGCAATGAGCTATCTAATGCCCAACCTGAGTTTCTTTTCAATATATAAACCTTGTCCCACTTAATTTTTGTACTCCACCAACTCAGGATCACTAGGAACGTCTCATTAGTTGCTCAAAATGATAGACCTCAGCAGTAGGCTTCCTAAGAGTGACATCCCAAAAACAGGGATATTTGAGAGAGTTTCTTTGAGGTAGGTGATTCTGCTCCTAGAGACATGAATCTGCATTTCCAAGATGCTAGACGGTGTTCAAAATGTCAACCACAGCATCCAATTGAGCATTACACGGCTGGCCGATGCAAAGGAGAAGACCCAAGGACTTATTTGGAAAGGAGTCAATGTCGTACTCCAATATATTGGCCAACTTTGAGACTGCTTCTGGCCAGCACTGACCCCAATAATTTATTTTTAGCCACATTAATCTTGCATGTGGAAACTTCAAGCACCCAATGAACAACTAGAGGTTGTTGACTTTTGGGGGGGTTAACTTGGCAGAAGGTTTAGGTGTCATCTGCATACTGAAGGTGGGATATCTGCATACCGAAGGTGGGAGATAGAAGCTACCCTTTGGGACAATTTAAAGCCTTGGATCATTTTGTTTTTGAAAATGCTTGAGATAGATTTGCCTGAAAACCATAAGGCCAACAAGAACGGGGAGCGAGGGTCTCCCTGGCAGAGGCCTCTTGAAGCGGGAAGAAGCCTGTAGGGGATCCATTGGCTAGAACTAAGGGCCATGGGGAAGAGAAAGAGCCCCAAATTCGAGTCCTCTACCTGCTACTGAAGCCCATCAAATTTAGCACTTGACTGAGAAGGACCTAGTGAACATGATAGTAAGCTTTTTGCTAGTATAGCTTAAGGGCAAGATCAAAGGTCTTGGAGTGGTGCGTGGTGTGCGCGCTCATATCTAATCAATGGTCCACCCAAAATCTGGGGTTGTGGATGAAAGAGCCATGTGGGAGATACAAGATGTTTGATCACATTTTACTAGTGCAAGGCAAGCACTCTGGATGTGATTTCATAAGAAGGTAAGTTTTCATTAATATCCTTTTTTTTTGCGTTATTTAAAAAAGGGTGCGGTTTGTATAGAGCCTAGGCTCTAAACAATCAAAGTAGAGCCTACCTTCAAATAGTGTCGAGAAATGTGGTTTTAATACGGGAAATCTTTGTAATAGCTTTAAAATATATTTTTATATTTATTTATAAAGTTTAAAGCTTAAAAAATAGTGTAGATCGACAGATCTATGAAAACTTAAAATCTTGAAAATTGACAGTCCAAAAATGCTTTATAACATGCACTATTTCTAAACCTTGAAATCCATTTTTTTCTCATTTCCATGCATTTTGATATCGAGATGATCAATTTGAAGATATTTGGGCATCAAAACAATTTATTTTAGTGAAATATTTGAGGTAGGCTCAAATTTGATTGTTTAGAGCCTTGGCTCTATATAAACTTTTCCCCTTAAAAAATATCCCATGTGTTCTGAATTTTACACTCACGTCCTCTCTTTGCTTTTCTTTTTTTTTTTTTTTTGAATTCTTTTATTTTGTGGAAATGCCCTTGGTCGAAAGTCCAAGTTGTAGGCCCTTGGGTCGGAACTCCTATTACCCTGTTTTTCTTTTTCCCTAGTTTTTGGGTCAGAACTCCAAGTTCCAATCCCAATTTTTTGTTACAAAAAAAAGAAAAAAGAACAGGTTGGAACATGTAATTCAGATCTAGTCTTAAAAACTTGTTATTTCTTTTTGAAAGACTGGTTCGGATCTCTGACTTCCAACCCTGTTTCTTGCATTGATTTTTTCGTTTTTTAATTAAAAAAAAACAGGTGGGAACATGAAATTCTGATAGGTATTAAATACCTATATTTTTTTGAATGAACAGATTGGTTCTCCAACTTCCCAACCGGTTTCTTACACTTTGTAAAAAAGGTTGTTGGAACATGAAGATCTGATCCAGTTTTAAAACTTGTACTCCCTCCCCCCCTCCTCTTTTTTTGTTTTTGAATGACTAGGTCGGGCACTTCATTCTACTACCCTTTTTGTTTTTTTAATAAAAAATTCAGGTCAGAAACTGGAAAAAAAAACAACAAAGAAAAAGTCCAGGTCAAAACTTGGAGTTTCAACACGGGCGTTTTGGGAATAGCAAAAAAAATAAAAAATAGGGCGAGTGTAAAATTCAAAATATAGGGACATTTTTTAAATAGTCCCAAAAAAGGGATATTTATGAAGATTTCCCTTATAAGAAATGTTTATTTAACTTATAGGCCTAAGATGTTCTAGCACTTCTGCCCCCTCCAGCTTAAGAACCTGTGCTATGAATGTGGCGTTCAACCCTGTGCTAATGATCCCTCTATGAAATTTTCCAAGAAAAACACGAGACAATAGTGCCTCCTGATTCGACCGACCAATGGGGCGAGCTGATCCACTTTGATCCAGGAGAAACCCAAGTCAGCCACATTTCAATGCAGGTCACGTGACCTACAGCTCGGCCTTTGCTTTTTTAGGCTCCCTCTACCCACATCTTCCAAGACACTTATGGAACAAGGTGATAAGATGGCCATCAGGGCCTGCCCTTGTCTTGTCCCACAAATCTCATTTTGAGTAAATTGTCTCTCGAGCCTCACTAATTGCTTTCTAGGAGGAATAGAGCTTGGGTCAAGGTGGTAGCAGCTGGGTTTTTATAGCACTACATCTAAAGCTCCATTCCTGTGTACACCTTGTCAAAAAAGAAGGAAAATTGCTTTCTAGGTGGAGGCTGGGGTGGGAGGTTAACAATTCTAAGCCTCGCTTTACTAGATGTGGGGAAGAGTTTTTCAAAGAATGTAGTAAGGACCGTACTAATGCCACAGGGCTCCTCGTATGCATTGTCTCCTTCGCAGCAACTGACAGGTTTTCTGGGAGGCAGACTAACCTGTTTCCTCATAAAATATGGTCTTTTTCACAGCCATCTATATTGGGGTTTTGGGTCTTTCTGTTCTTATGTGTTGTATCCCTCCAACGGCTACTGCATTGGGAGAATGAGAATAATTTAGACCCCTCTTAATAATTAGCAGGCACATTTGTCCTCTTCAAATTCTTTATATCACACTAAAATGTGTGAGTTATTATATTTCACGATGGCACGATCTGCCAATTATGGTTGTGGTTGGTTGCTCCTGATTTTGGACTCTGTTTCTTTTTTGGGTTGCAGGGCCGGGTTTTGGAGTGCTATGGCTTCCAACCTCACGAACCAATCCCGCAATGTTCTTAGCAAGAAATTCATGCTCAAGAAAGAGGTGATCCATTTTTTTCATGTCTCTAGGTGGAATATTGTAGATAAATACAGTTAACGTGGTTATTATTATTGTATATGTGCAAAGTTATTTCTGTATTTTTTCATTGCCAAACAAACAACTAGCCTATTGTGGAAAGTTAATACGGTTTTTAAGTAGTTATTTGGTGTGTATCAGGAATCTCTGGACAACATAACTCTCTTCTCGATAATCACTATCATGTCACTCATCATGTTAGCACCTGTGACTGTCTTCACTGAAGGCATCAAGTTTACTCCATCATACATGGAATTGGCTGTAAGTTATAGCTAAAAGTCAACTCCATTGATCTCTTCTTGTTTCTCCTCTCTTTTTCTTTTTTTGTAAATGACTCCATTTACTTGTCCTGTTGCAGGGTTTGAATGTAGAACAGGTAATCCAGAGGTCTCTCTTGGCAGGGCTATGTTTTCATGCTTACCAGCAGGTATATCTCCTGTGCTCCTTCGTGTGTGTATGTTAGTGGGTGTGTTTGTGAAATGATATTTCTCATTGCTTTTTATATGCTTAATGGATATATTCATGTGCAGGTTTCCTACATGATCCTTGCCAGGGTCTCGCCTGTCACGCATTCTGTTGGCAACTGTGTGAAGAGGGTGGTGGTCATTGTTTCTTCAGTTCTTTTCTTCAAAACACCAGTCTCCCCCATCAATTCTTTGGGTAAGTCTTACTCGCTCCTCTCCCATAATAATGCCTATTCTCTTCTACAGGGTTCGGAATTGGTATTTGATTATTTTAGGTATGGTTATTGCTTTATGTTCATAAATAGGGAAAATTATTGTGGTTATGGTTATTGCTTTATGTTCATAAATAGTTATCGCTTTATGTTCATAAATAGGGAAAAATTTCTCTATTTGTTTCATACTATAAACCCCTTGCATAATCCCCGTAGGCTGTATAAATCTCCCGAGAACAAGATTTCATGATGTTTAGAATGGGGGCCGAGTTTGGCACCACCCATTTTCTTGATTGTCCACCCAAAATAGTCGGTAATCCCTCGGAATTTATTTGCCTTTAATTTTCAGTTACTTGTCTAATATAAGTTTTTAATTGTTAATTAAGAAAATATGGGCATCCATTTATTGTTGTTGTTGTTGATTGCATATCACATGGGTTTCCCACAGTTTGCTAACACTTCCCAACTGTCCTATATGAACGATGTAAACAACACATTTTTGGGGTGTGTTCTTTCGCTCAAAGTTTCTCATTTTTATCCGGCCACAGACTTTGAACAGAGGAGCGGAAGTCCTTAATCTTCCATTTTTTACATTGACGGTTGGGAAGGTGCTACAAAACTGTGGAAAACAAAATTGTTAGCATAAAACACTTCCATTTACTACTATCAATTTATATTATGGTTTTCATGGTTTCAATATGATTTGCTTCATGTATTTCAGGGACGGGCATTGCGCTGGCTGGGGTTTTCTTGTACTCAAGGGTGAAAAAGATTAAGCCCAAGCCTGAAGCCAAGTCCGCATGAGAAGGAAGAGAAATTTAAATGCGGAAATTATTTATTAGGTTTTTCCATTGTCTGTCTTTGAAGGCTGACTGTTTTGTTTTTTCAAGATTTTGTAATTTTTCTCTGACGATTTTCGCAATTTTCAGTGGTAGTCCATGATTGCTCCATGGCTTGTCACCTTCCTATGTGTGTGTATTTGTTTCCTTTTCTTATTCTTGTTGGTTATTTGTGTGTTACGGCTTTTAAGTTTAATCTTTGGGTGGCCTTGTTTTTGTTCAATTTGCTGTTAGTTGTGAGAGCAGAAAATGGAGAACTGGTTTCAAGGTGAGGGTCCATGAAACCGAGGAAATTCGAGGATTATTTGGATAATGCGAAATGGTATAACCTCTTTTGGAAGAGCATTATGGGACAACTTGAGATGCTTTGCCTAAGGCTTGCTTGTAAGATAAAATGTTTGGATACGTTCATATACTACTGGGGGGGCACTTGTACATTTAATCCCTCAGGCAGGCAAATCCTTGGTTCGGGGGAGCACTTGTACATTTAATCCATAAGGCAGGCAAATCCTTGGTTAAGGGTGTTTCTATGAGACTGGATTTTGGGATGCTACCTCTCAGTTCGACATGTGAAAAGCTCTTGATTTTGGTCAGGGAGCATACTATACAAGCAATCTCCTGTGATCGATTTCATGAGGGAAGAGCTGATCTCCAAGGGAAAATTTATTTCTTCGAGCCCGAAGAACACATAGATAAAGCAGAAAGCATCCACAGAGAGAGAGAGAGAGAGAGAGAGAGAGAGAGAGAGACATTTGCAGCAATAGCACCGAGATCAAAATACCAACGAAGTGTAGTGTCTTCTCTGTTGTTTTCAATGTATATTCTAGCGGTAGAATGTGCACTTGCATGTTTTAACTCAATTTTTTTTAGGTAAAATTGATATATTATTAAGGAGACGATTTATTTTGATACAAGGAGGTCGCAATTTTCATTGACGGTTAGATTTGAAATTGGGGGGTTGAGGATGTGTTTTGAGCACGCAGAGTCTAAATTAAAATTTTCCTATAATATTGTGATATACTTTCATTTATTGGATTTCACATCTAAGAGGTGATTTTGACCTCGTACCAAAAATAAATGGGCTCATGGCATGCAATCCTATTATTAAAAGCTTATAGTTGAACGGAAATTTATAATTTATTTTTTGTCGAAACTCTTGTGCATATGCGAGGAAAATATTCGCAATGTAAGCATTTTAAATACGTATGAATATGTTGTAATGTGAATTTGATGTTCTCGCTATAAACTAGTAAGTTGTTAAATATAAAAGGGCATTTTAGATTCTAATATGGGAGCGCAAATATGAAAATTTGTGCTTTCACTCTTTCAAGTAAAATCCAATTGAAGAATACTTCTAGGACCCCAAGATTTGGAGATGTGACATACTCGACGTAGCAATCAACCTTAAAAAAAAGAGAAATAAAGAGAAAAATCAAAGACTGCCCATTTTTCGGAGGGTTAGGTCCTCGTATTAAAAATCTCAATATCCAAATTCTTTTTGGTGAAAATCAGCAAGATGTCTTTATATGCACCACGCATTACCTGTGTGTAATTCCTCCCCATGGAAAGGGTCGGTTCTGAAAAGATTGGCAGGATTAAAAATTTTTCAGATTAAATGCTATTTAGAGAAAACCTTTAAAGGGAATTGAACACTGTCTCGTGCGAGGATGAAATGCTAGTGCTTGTCACCGCCAAAATGATATTTCATCCATTTAGTTTCAGGGTGTTACGGATGATGATTTGGAAGGTTTGGAGTCGGAGTTTGTAAAACATTTTTCAGGAGTTTTCGAGTCTCAATGGCATACCCTTTAATAAACTGGCTCAAGCTCAAGCTAATTTTTGGAAAAGCTTATATCAATGGAGGTGCTAAAGCGTGCTGTCTTTTCCTTGCCTGGATTTAAATCGCCATTTCCCTGATGGTTTTCCACTTGCATTCTTCCATAAATTATGGGATGTCATTAAATGTGAGCTACTTGCATTGGTGGTAGAGTTTATGGAAAGTAGTATTGCAGGATGTTGTATCAATTCAGTATGCATTGCTTTGATTCCCAAGAACGAAATAATCTCTTGCATTGCTGATTTGAGGCCAATCAGGTTGTTGAGCAGTATATATAAGATCTTAGAAAAGGTTTCATCTAAGAGATTAAAATTGGTTTTACCTTTCATTCAAAGTGCCCCAATCAAGTTTTGTGAAGAATAGGTTTGTCACAGATAGTGTTTTGTTTATACAAGAATGCATTCATTATAGAGTGGTGGATGGTTAGGCCGGGGTCTTGATAAAGTTTGATATGGAAAAAACTTATGATAGAGTAGAATGACAAGTTTTATTGAAGATTATGAAATGTACGGGATTCGGTCTTAATTGGAGAAGGTGGATTTGCGGTTGCTTATCTTCTACGCATTTTTAAGTCTTGGTTAATGACTCTTCTAAAGATTACTTTGCAACGAGTAGGGATTTAAGACAAGGAGATCCTCTATCTCTTTTAACAAAATTATTTTTGAAAGTTGAAGGTTTAGGTAGGTTAAATGGTTTTGAAGTGTCTGCAGCTAGTAGGGCAATAACACATTTACAATATGCAGATGATACTTTGGTCTTTTGTGATACCAAGGTGGAAGAAGTAGCTTACATTATCAAAATATTTACGTGTTATGAGGAAGTTCTGGGCCTGAAGGTGAATTTCAAGAGGACCTCACTAGTTGGAATTAATTGTGATAGAAATTTGGTTGAAGTTTTAGCTAAAGAGGTTGGTTGTAAGATTGATACTTTTTCCATATCTTGGTATGCCTATCTAATATGCTAGGTTATGAAAAGCAGTTTGAGATCCGTTCCTAAAGAGAGTTTATGTGAAACTTGACTTGTGAAAGAGTAAGGTGCTTTCTTTGAGAGGGCATATCACTTTGGTAAGATCTTGTTCAACTAATCTTCTGATTTTTTGGATGTCATTACTGATTATGCCTGTATCAGTGTGCAAACCTATTGAAAAATTGATGAGGAATTTCATTTGGAGGAATGTGGATAGTAAAAAAGAATTATCATCTGGTGAGCTGAAATAACATTTGTGCACCCAAAGTGAAGGGAGGTTTGGGGATTAGGACATTGGTCAATCGAGCTTTGTTGGCCAAGTTGTGGTGGAGAACATTACATTATGAAGATCAAATTTAAAATTCAGTGATAAGAGAGAAGTATGGGGCTGCAAGAGACTCCATTATATCGTACTCTACAATGAGAAGAGTTCAAGCCTCAAATTTTTGGTAGGGTATGGTGAGAGTTAAAGAGGTATAACACAAGATGTAAGGTGGGAGATTGGAAATGGAGCGAATATCAGATTATGGCATCACAAATGGATTGAAAATAACACTTTGAAGCTGGCTTTTCAGTAGGTGTATACAAGAATGGTGGTCCAAGCAGCTAAGGTGACGGAATGTTGCTCTATTGTGAATAATAGTCAAGTTTGGTACTTTCCATTTCTTTATGGTGGGGTGCTAAATATTGTGGGTGAGCAATTTGCAGCTTTACTACATGATTTAAACTTGGTGTATATTGTGAGGGATTTAGAAGATGAGCTGATATGGGAGGTTAAGAATGATGGTGTCTTTTTGGTTAGATCAACCTATAGACTGCTGTATAACGATAGGTATAGAGACGTTCCATTTTTTTAATGGGATTCAAGCTTTTTTTATGGATCCTCCTTCAAGGGAAAACTCTAACTGTGGATCATCTACATAAGAAAGGGCGAGGATGGTAAATATTTGTCTGCTATGTAAAGAGGATGAAGAAAATTGTGACCACTTGTTACATTGCTCTTTTACATGAGCTGTTTAGGATCAGGCTTTGTTATTATGGAAATTCAAATGGTGATGCTGAGAAATCATGGAGAGCTTTTGTATCAAATGGATGTTCTTAGAATACCAAAATGTGGCTGGATTGTAAGGATGATATTGGAGTAGCTATTTTGTGAGAAGTTTGGAGGGGAAAGAAACTGTAGAACCTTTGATGGGACAATCCGTGGTATGATGGAAATTTAAAGAGAGAATTATATATGGAGTTTGGAATTGGTTCTCGATATCGAGTGAAGGAAGACATATTGCTAAGGTAGACATATGGGTGAATCTGAAGAGTGTAGTCACAAATAAAACATGAAAGCTTAAGCTTAAGGGTAGGTGGCATCCCCCAACGAAAGGTTGTATAAAGCTAAATTTTGATTGTAGCTCTTTTGGAAATCCAGGACCAGCTGGTTTTGGTGGAGTCCTAAGGGGTTCGAGTTGGGCTATTCTTCTCTCTTATGCAAGGCCTTGTGGGGTAGCAACATCAAATGAAGCGGAGTTTCGTGATATATCACAAGACTTGAGATGTATTAGGGAGAAGTTTATGGGGTTTTCAGTTTTGGTGGAGGGTGACTCACATAATGTTATCAATTGGGGCAACAAAATTACAAAATCACCATGAAGAATTATTAACTTTGGGTTGAGATTGTGGATTTGTGCCAAGGACTAACCATCTCTTTCAAACATGTATATTGGGATGCGAATGATAGAGCGGATGGATTGGCAAAATTCGGGATCACTTTGGATGAGATAACTGTGGTAGATGAGCTTCTTCATGTATAATCTGTTTGTAATTCTTTTTGAGTAATAAAATTTCATAATATTATTAAAAAATAAAATAAAACGAATGATATGAAATATAAACAAAGATGACCAAAAGACCGACTTTTGGGTGCAATAATATCCTTATCACGTACTTTACTATAAAGAAAAGTTGTTCAATTATTATAATAGATGGTTGAGATGGACTCCAATAGGTACATGTATGTACCATTTGGGTCATCCATGCACCCATGCAACACAAATGAGTGGGGCCATATGTGATGAGATTAATGATATTTATTGCTCAAAATTTTCGGGGGAAATTATGGCAATATCCCTTATAATCAGCAGTATTTAAAAACTCTTACATATTTTACATTTTACGCTCACGTCCCTTTTCATAATTTTTAAATTTTTTAAAATACACTTGCTTTGGAATTATTAGTTCCGCATCATTCTTTTTTTTTTTTAACATGTCAACAACAAATTTTCATTAATATAAGGAGATAAACTCCAAAAGTACAATTACAAAGAGCAAAAATAAGGAAAGAATCCCTACTTCAAAGAAATACTGACCAACGCTTTCGAAACATAAACAATTACTAAACCTCGAAGACCCTACTTTATTGACAAGCTTCGAGACCCCACTGACCACTTGAAGCAAGTATTGCCTATTCCTCTCTAATCCTTGAGACCCCATTGACCAATTGAAGCAAGTATTGCCTATTCCGCTCTAATCCCTGAGCCCCAGCCCCATCAACTAATTATTGCTCCAAAGCACCATCTCTTCCACAAAAAACACACATGTTGGGGTTGGGGAGACACCCCGACAATGCCCAAATACTCTCGCTAAGCCAATAGTGGTGTCTAAAGGGAGTCAGCAAAACCAGCAGCCAAAAGTAGAGTTTAAAATATAGGTATAAAGAAGAAGGTGGAAAGAGGAACGAGAGAGAGGGCAGTTGAGGAACCAAGACATGGAGATAGAGAAAAATGTCGCACACATCTCCTTTAGGATGCTGTATAAGGCCAAAATTGGAGGTTTTACTCCCAAAAGGAACATAATCCTCTACGACAGGGAAAAAGTGGTCTTTAACATGGTCTATCATGCCTTGGGGATTAAACGCACATGACTTAATATAAGGAAACCCTCAGGAGCCCTGAAGAAACCACGACATGGTCTCAGATCCTCAGAGAAAGGAAATTTCCATTTTAGGCATTAACTTTCCTAGAGGAGGTGAAAGTCAAGGAAAAGAGATAGAATGCAAAAGAATTAGAAGACCTTGGATGAGGGGTGGAGGAGGGAAGGGATGGATAGAAGCGACGAAAAGATAGAGAGAGGGGTTAAGCTAAAGAAAGAAAGATAGGAAACATAAAAAACAAAGTGCTTGGTGGCCGGATCTGTCTAACAAAATAGCTAGATATGACGTATCGGTGGCTAGATCTACCTGGGCAGTATCTAGATCTGGCATGCTGAAGCCTAGATTTGGCTACATGGAGGCAAGCTCTGGTACTGTTGTTGCTGGGTGGTGGCAATGGCTGCTGGTGTCCTAATCGGTCTCACAGAGCAACTAGATCTGATGTATCAATAACTAGATCTGCCTTGCGGTGTCTAGATTTGGTTCACTGGAGGTTAGATCTGGCTCTTTGGAGGATTTGCTATTGTTGTTGTTAAGTGGTGGCGATGGCTGCTGCTAAGCGGTGGCTATTGCTGTTGGGCGGTGGCTTTCTCTGCCTTAGCAGTGGCAATAGTTGCTGCTACGCTGTGGCTACAACTAGGAGGGGGACCATGGCTACTGCTAGGCAGTGGCTACTGCTGTATTAGTTCCACATCACTCATTGTAAACAATCAACACAATCCAGAACTAATAGGTTTCAGATTGCTCATCGTAAGGAATCAAAACGATGTGAAACTATTAGTTCAGAATTATCCATTGTACGGAATCTAAGAGGTCTGAACTAATAGTTTTGAACCACTTATTGTATGGGATCAAAGTTGTAGGAATTAATATTTTTGAGCAACTATTGGTTCTAATCCACTTTAAATCCTTACAATGATTGAAAGATAGTTCAAAGTTGTTTGGAACTACTAGTTCTAGACACTTGTTGGAATTCCAATGAGCGATTGGAACTGCAAGGGAAAAAAAATGAAAGAGGTACATGAGAGTAAAATGTAAAATCCAAGGCTAAATTTTAAGAGAGCGTAGTTTGTATAATGTCATCATCATCAAAACCTTTTCCCAACTAATTGGGGTCGGCTTGTGGTTTGTATAACGTGTCAACCTTAAATAATCTACATAAGTCGCACCTCCAAATGCGAAAGAGGCTTTCTATTACCCTAAATGCGAAAGAGCAGGGGCTGAGGAAAAGGAGCTCTAA
>NW_006497781.1:774048-820762 GCF_000471905.2 Amborella trichopoda
GCCTGGTGGCCGGATCTGTCTAACAAAACAAATAGATATGACGTATTGGTGGCTAGATCTACCTGGGCAGTATCTAGATCTGGCATGCTGAAGCTTAGATTTGGCTACATGGAGGCAAGCTCTGGTACTGCTGTTGCTGGGTGGTGGCGATGGCTGCTGGTGTCCTAATCGGTCTTCCAGAGCGACTAGATCTGATGTATCAATAACTAGATTTGCCTTGCGGTGTCTAGATTTGGCTCACTGGAGGTTAGATCTGGCTCTTTGGAGGCAAGATTTGCTATTGTTGTTGTTAAGTGGTGGCGATGGTTGCTGCTAAGCGGTGGCTATTGCTGTTGGGCGGTGGCTTTCTTTGTCTTAGCAGTGGCAATAGTTGCTGCTACGCGGTGGCTACAACTAGGTGGGGGACCATGGCTACTGCTGTATTAGTTCCACTTCACTCATTGTAAACAATCAACACAATCCAGAACTAATAAGTTTCAGATTGCTCATTGTAAGGAATCAAAACGATGTGAAACTATTAGTTCAGAATTACCCATTATACGGAATTTAAGAGGTCTGAACTAATAGTTTTGAACTACTTATTGTATGGGATCAAAGTTGTAGGAATTAATATTTTTGAGTAACTATTGGTTCTAATCCCCTTTAAATCCCTACAATGATTGAAAGACAGTTCAAAGTTGTTTGGAACTACTAGTTCCAAACACTTGGAATTCCAATGAGCGACTGGAACTGTAAGGGAAAAAAAATGAAAGAGGTACATGAGAGTAAAATGTAAATCCAAGGCTAAATTTTAAGAGAGCGTAGTTTGTATAATGTTATCATTATCAAAGCCTTTTCCCAGCTAATTGGGGTCGGCTTGTGGTTTGTATAATATGTCAACCTTAAATAATCTACATAAGTCGCACCTCCAAACTGTGCTGAAAGCTTTGGTGCCAAAAACCCTCGTGATAGTTTGAGAATCTATTCTCACCCCTAATAATAAACTTTTAAAGCTCCAAAATGGGTGCAGATCGGGTAGATACTTGAAAATCTTGAAAATGATAGTCCAAATAATGGATTATAAAATGCACTATTTTCAGGACTTGAAATCCTTTTTTTCCTTCATATCCAATCTTAAAACGGAAATGATCAATTGAGGGGTTTTATAGTGTCAAAATAAAATTTTCAATGGGTTTTTGAGATGCATATTACTTCCATAGTATGAGTTTTCACTTATGTAAACTCTTTCTTTTTTAAACACTGTTAATTATAAGAAATATTAGCATAGATTTCCTAAATTTCTAATTAAATTAAAATATAATTTAATAACTCTATATGAAAGAACATAAGAAATATTAGCATAGATTTCCTAAATTTCTAATTAAATTAAAATATAATTAAACAACAACTCTATCTAAAAGAGCATAAAATATCTTTATTTAAGATGTAATGTTTTGTATAAAATATTTCCATTTGAAATAAAATGTTTTCAATGCAACAAAATAAACATAAATAATACTCCTATGGGAGCACAATTGGATGAAAGGTTGGCACATTTGAAATTGGCCGATTACTTGTTGAAGCTTCAAAGGTAAGTGTTGGACAAAGCAACTCTGCTTTATATATCTCAGCTCCAAATGGGATGCTCTTAGGGTACTTGGAAATATATTATCTGGGAAATACATTCCTGGCGTAACGCATTACTTGAAAATAGATTGTTGCTTTTTGGGTAACATTTGGATGTAAATTGGGAAATACATTACTATTGTTTGCCTATTTTTGGAAGAAATATGAGAAATGCAGACCGACATTTTCGTCAGGAAACATTGCGTCAATTTTATTTATAGCAAAGTGTTTTTTTTATAGATTGTTTTTTCCCTTTTGGAATAAAATACCAATTAAAACTACTTTGTTTTCTTATATGTAAAGGTAATATCCACATGGGTTAATTTTATCCCTCTTCTTCCTATAATTATTTTAGCATCACCATTTTCCAAAGAGAGAATATTGTAATCATCACCACTTATTAATATGTGAAAATAAATGGCGTCACCAATTTCCTGCACATGCCAAGTCCTGTAACGCAAAAAGTTTGACATTCTAATAAAATGGTACACTTTCCTATAAACTATCACTACTTTCTTTTTTATCATGAAATTCTACTAAAATGCGAAAAATAAAGGTCATCATCCAATAAGATTATCTAATACTGTCATCATCACCATTCTAGAGAGAGAGAGAAGTCTTAATAATCATCATTCCAAAGAGCGATAGAGAGTGTAAAATAAAAGTCTTAATCATCACCATTCTAAAGAGAGAGAATGAGAGTGTGAAACAATACTGTCACTATTCCAATAATATTTACTAATACTAGTGTTATCAACATTTCAAGGAGAATACCGTAAGCATCATTCCAACTGAATTTTCTAATATGATATGTAGTTCATATCATAAAGATATAGAGAGACTGATAGAGAAGTCCATCATCATTCCAACAAGAGAGAGAGATAGTGGATTTGTGTGTGTGTGCGCATGTGTGTGTGTGTACATGCGTGTGTGTGTATATGCATGTGTGTTTCGAAGTCCAAAAATCATCTCGATCAAAGAAAGAGAGAGGCAAATAAAAAAAGAGTGGATTTCACTCCACTTTATATGGCACCGACTTGTTGAAAATACTTCATGTCAATCCAAAGCACCTGGTTTTCTTCAGTCATTTCTAGAAATGCCTCACTAATATTCACGTCTGCAGTGATTTCATTATATGCTCGTAGGAAGAGGGGGTCAAACAATGTTGTAAACCTGGTTGAGAGCTCTGTGGAGTTCTCGTATATGTGAGTTTGTTGTCGGTTTCCTCAAGTCTATAATTGCAATACCAATTTCTTTTACGGCTACAACTATTGACTCCATAGTATCAACAATGAATTTCGTTTTCTTCCTCGGTGGCTTGTCAATGTTTATTTCTCCAAGGGATTGGTAGTCATTCCATTCGTCCTTGATAGGACCGGTTTCGCTGGGATGCCCTCATTGCCACCTACTTCCTCAACACCGTCACGATCATCTAAGCCTACAACCATCTCTACAACTTCCTCAACATCATCGTCAATGTCCCTTTCTAGTTATGCTTAGTTCATTCTAGTGTTCAAAAGACTTCCCTTTGAAGTTATTTGCATTTGGATTAGACTGCAAGATTAGTACAATAAACATTAACCTAAAGAAACAATTTATAGTTTTTCAAATAATGGCAAATTAGATAGAAGAGAAATATACACATATCATTACATAATCATCCTAACAAGATTATTTGATGATAACCGTATGTGTTTCTTCATTCTATCCACAGCCACTTTGATTCTTCATTTACTTGACAATCTTATAGTTCTTTGACGATGTTCTAAGTTTATTATTAAAAATATTTATTCCTAGATTCATTCTAAGTTGGGCATTGAACTTCTGCTCAATTGTATTCCAATGCTCATTTTTAAAAGCCGATTCGGGCTTCTTAAGGAGCATTCATCACTCAACAAGTAGCTCCAATAGTACTATCTCAATTTTGGATGACCAGTTAATTTTCCTTCCTGTCTTGAGATTTGACTAAGTCACTAGAATTTTGTTCTCCATGTCTAAAATAAATGATCAAATATCACCATAACATCAACTATTGAAATTTTTTTCACATGCAATGCATTCATCCAATACATCGATGTAGAATGCAACTATAAAGCAAAGTTATACATGATTGAAATAGAAATTTGCATAGATTTAAAAGGGTATGAAGGAAACATATATTTGTGTCATAATGTCTAACAAAAAAACACAAAGTAAAGTGAGGTTCTCATTCCACTAAAACAATTCTCATGAATTCATCGCAATTTCAAAAGTGAAAATTGTGAGCTTCAATTATGACGACTCCTATACTATGCCCACATCCTCATCGCAAGCTCATCTCTCAACTCAGACCACTCATCTCTCTCCCTTTGACTCCTCCCAAATATTTCAAACTCTAGAACTTCTATTAACTGTGATTGGTTTCGATCAATTATGATAAGTTATTACATCTTCATTACCAGGAAGGTCACCGTCTTCATTCATGATGAAATCTTGTAAAATACAACATGCAACATCTATATTGACTTGCGTTTTGATTGGATATGTAATAGCCATTTTGAAGATAGGAAAACATGCCTTGAAAACTCCAAAAGCATGTTCAATGGTTTTTTTGAGCGAGGAATGTTGTTTATTAAACAACTCATTGTAGTTCTATGGTCTTTCTCTACCACAGCCCTAACCATTCAAATGGTAACGAGTCTTATGATAAGGAGTGGGAAATCCTAGGATATTAGGGTACCCAGCATCTATAAGTTAGTATTTCCCTAAAAAATAAACATTTGATTGATATTAAAATCAATTGGTAGCTCTGCATATAATTTTATGCGAACCAATATAATATCAAAATTATAGTTGAAATACCATTGGGAACTACAAGAGGATCATCGTAGGTGAGTGTTAATTGCAAAATAGGAGAATGAGCGGCATAACCCTCCCATCCAACAAGAGTGTATTGGAATTGAAAGTTAAATGAATAAACGTCCAAAATATTTTGTGATGTAAAACTCTTTCTATTACAATATTTTTCCTGGAGACTAGTCCGAAGAATTGTGGAAATATGAGTGCCATCAACAGCTCCAACACAATCTTATTATTGAGACGCAATTAGAATATTGTTAGATACCACATTAATAAAATAAAAAACAACAAGTATGACCAATATGCATTACCTTAAAATAAGAAAAACACTTCCTCTTATTACGAGCGATTTTTGGTGGTGCATTCACTTTGGTGGTTTAAAGAATTCTTTGTAAAGTCCTATGATTTCATTCAACACTAAGTTAAAGTGTTGACTAATAGTTTTTCCCGAGTGACCAAACTCATAACCAATCTTTTGGTTTTCAAGTTGTGGCTTAGAATGTACAACAACTCACAAGTTGTTCGTCAAATGAAACACCCATTCTATCAGTGATACTCCATCTCTCTAAACGAATATTCCTCAAGATAGACTAAAGCTCTTTTACTCATTATAATCTAGTTTCGACAATCCACCTCATTGGAGTTAATTATAGTTTTATGGTAACAATTAAATTACGTTTTGATGCAGATGATTTATGCACATAGGTCACCAGAACAATACCTATTATAGCTAGAGTACTACCAACAACAGTAAGTGATACGGATATAAGTATTGTTCATGCTCGAGATTTTGATTGTTATTCACCATGGTAAAAGATTAGTAATTATAGAAGACCTAAGGAAAATACTAATAGTAATCACAAACATATACATATATACAAACTAATAACAAGAATGTAAAGTTACAACTGTTTGAACACATATTTCATCACCTTGGTTCCTGATGCGGAATAAAGAGGTAGCAGGTCAATAAAGCCTACAAAACAGTGGAAATTTTGACAGTTTCATAATGGCCAAATAATCGATCAAGATCATCATCAGTACTAAAAAATGCCACCTGCCAAAGTTTCATCGCAATCAGACATGTCTAATGCATTGAACACAAAGAAGCAATTTCGATAAAATCGGCCTCTAGCATCCTGAAATGAACCCCGTAACTAGAACTATATTTTGGTGTGTCAAACAGCTGTGGGACCACCGCCATTGAATTTGACACGGTCGAAAACTCCTATGGGTCAAGTTTCGGCTTAATCGGGTGCTTCAGGACAAAGTTATGGGTAAAATACCAAAAGCGGTAGGTCACACACTATTCTCGGGTGGCCACCCTGCACTAAAACACCATTAAAGATGATTGTTGCATAGTCACAAGCAATGACTTTGGGGGCTTATATCTCACTCGATCTGAGTCGGATTACGCTCAAATTTTGTGAGCGTGTTCGTCTCGTCAAGACGGACGTTCTGATATGTGGTACGCTTCGTGAGGATGCCCGAACAAGGAGAAAAACTAGAGAGAATTTGTTGATCCGTGAAGAAAGTTAGAGAAAATTCAGTAGCAGCACGCCCCACTCCGGCGACCAAATCACGACGCTCGCATACCCAATTGGTACGAAACCAATTGCATTATGTGCATGAGGTCCATGGCTATCTCTGGTCCGAACCATGTGTACGATGAATGGTTGGATTTCACACATGGAGGTGTAGAAGCTGCTGTAAATTTTGACTGTTGGACTTCAAGATTCCGGCCAAAAACTCAAGACGATGAAATCTTCATTCAGACACAAAATCGAGTTGTGTTTGTTGCAACGTGATTGTGACGGCATGCTCAGTGTGATTCAGCAAAGAAACTGAAGAAAAACATTAAGAAACGAGCTTACAATCGATCCAAGCAAATTTCAAGCAAATTTCAAGTTTCATGATCATTGCCTAAAAACATGATTTATGGCTCGAAGTTGGTATCAAATCGATTGCCATACTGAGCCTCATAAGAAAACAATCATCTTTCGATCAAACGGGCTTCAAAAGAAACGGGATGGTACCCTTCGATAAGGTAACTTTCTCTCCTCCCCTATTTCTCTCTCCTCCCCTCTTTCTCTCTCCTTTCATCTTTTTCTCCCCTCTCCTCTTTCTCTCTTATTCTCGTCTTTCTCTCTCTCTTCTTCTCATCTATATCTCTCTTTCTCTCTCTTCTTCTCATCTCAATCTCCTTTTTGTTCTTCTTAAAATACAGCCAGCAATGCTTAGTGCCGACTGTGTCTTTCTCTCTCCGCTCTTCTTAAAACACAGCAGGCAATACCTAGCACTGACTATGGTTTTCTCTCTCTGCCCTACTTAAAAAATAGCCAACAATCCTAGTGCTGACTGTGTCTTTCATCAATGCTTAGCACTGACTGTGTCTTTCTCTCTCATCTCTTCTTAAAAACACAGCTGGTGATGCTTAGCACCGACTGTGTCCTTCTTGCCCCCCTCTCTCTCTTTAACACAGTCAGCGATACCTAGCACCGACTGTGTCCTCTCTCTCTCCTTCTTGCCCCTTCTCTCTCTAACATAGCCAGCAATACCTAGCGCCGACTGTGTCCTTTCTCTCTTCTTCTTCTAACACAGTTGGTGATTCCTAGCATGACTATGTCTTCTTTCACTTCTTCTTCCAACACAGCCAGCGACGCCTGACACCGACTGTGTCCTTCTCCCTCCTCTCTCCTTCCTTCTCTCTTCTCTCACACTCTTCTCCTTCTTTCTTTCCCTTCCTCTCTTCCTTTCTCTTCTCCTCTTATTCTCTTACTTCTTATTCTCTCTTTATGATTTCCATGCCTTCTGTTATCCTTTCGTTTGACGAAGAGGGTTTGACATTAGCCTCTTATGGTAGCCCTGTCGTCTAGTCGTAATGTTGTTGTGCCTGAATTATTGTGCCCGCTTTATTGCCACGACATACTAACCATCGCATCTAGCTAGTCAGTAGCGATATTGACGTCTAATAGAAACTCTGTTGAGCTGGTCTGAGTTATCGAGCCCGTTTTATTGCCAAGTCAGACCAATTACTTACCATCTTAGTCACTCTGCCGATCTCCCTGTCTTGTCAAATTCTTTTCTCCCCCACTTTCTTCTCTCATTATTCTTTTCTTCTTTGAATGTGTATGCCTGCATGTATTCATCAAGAAGTTAAGGTAAGGTCTGCTGACCCACCTGTCTTATGACCTTTGTGTATGTGTGTGATTATAGAAAATATGAGAATACAAGCCAAGGGAGGCGATATCAAACCAGTTTTACAACTGAGGGGCTTTCTTCGTGATCTAAGAGGGCGCCCATGTGAGCCAGCCCAAGTAAGTTCTGAACTTACCTTAAATTCCTCTCTCATCAGTTGGTAATACTTGCCCTTGTTCTCGAACGAGGTTTCTTAGAGAGCGATCTCAAAACGTCCAGGGTCTCCTCTGAAACCTGAGACGCATGCTGCTTGATCATTCAGATCTCGAGGGTGAGATCGAGGAACCTAATCAGCTTGGCGAGTCCATTGGGGACTTATTACCACTTAGTTGGATCGTACTTATTCAATTAGTTTCTCTTTTTCTTTTCTACTTTCACAGATCACTTATGGCTTGCAGGTTCTGTGACCCATTCATCCGGATCGGAGATTTTCTAATCCTTGCATTCGCGAGTGTCCCTAGGGAACAAGTTCCTCCAACTTCGTTCCTAACCATCCTTTGAGAGGAGGGACTTGAAGGTCCCTCACTCCCCATCTCCTCGCTCTGGTGGAACCTCCACCAAGACACCCTGCATTGGCAGCACATCTGTTGCCACACACAGTATGCACCCAGCCACCGGCAAGTCACTTGTCGATTGTACTGTCGAGGTACGCTGGAAGGCTGCCCAGTCCCTCTTTGCAGAAGGCAAGAAATTTGCCATTGCTTCTGTGGGTCGCCGCAAGGCTGCCCCCCACATTCTTGTATCACCACGAGTCTCTATTCCTAAAGGCTCGACACATAGAGGTTGTGGCCTCCACCTCTCACAACACCATAAGGCTCGTGGGTCACCCACTCGAGCCACACCTCGGGGCAACTCTTATGTTACCTCGAGTCCATGTCCAAAATTAGACCTCCCAAGGCCAGGTCTTGCACACGCTGCTCATATGCATCCCACCACTTGGGGCAACACCGTCATTGTGCCAACCTGAGTACACAGGAGACGACCTCCTCGTCCTCCTGCTCAACACACACAAGCGCACCCTGTAAGGGGTAGGTCTCCACCTATTCTCTTACAAACACCTTCTCACAGTTTTAGACCTCCTAAGGTCAGATCACTTGCTCGAGCCCGGGCTGACCCTCAGGTCCCCCATGATCCTTCTTCAATGGGCGCACACGCGTCGTCGGCACAGACATCCCCTCGCCCTCGACTCAGGCCTCCTCATGAGTCAACCCTGCTCCTGTCTGCTCCTACTTCTTTGAGCAAATATATTTAGCCTTGGTATTCGAAGACCTTCCCCAAGAGTACCATCCTGAACCAGCCCCATCATTTTAATCGTGTCTTTGGGGCCCACAAGAGAGCTCGGGGCAATGACCTGATGGAAGATCGAGTTCTTCATCCTTCCCGGCCCAAGATGACCTCAGTCCTTGGCCCTCATCCTTTACCGTACCTAATGGAGATAGCTCTCTCTTGTGCAAGAAGAGCTGACCAGCCGCAGTCCTGATCACAGTTTTGGCACGAGGTCCATCAAAGCCTCAAAGCTAAGCATGATAGAGGTCTGCAAATTCTGACCAAGGTGGTCGGGGCAACTAGCTCTGATAACCCTCCACCTGAATCCCTCTACCTTCTTCAAATGATGAAGCCTGAAGAAGAAGGCCATGAGCCCTACACTATAGTTAGTATCGTAGAAGATGACCCAGCTACTCAGCAGCCACGGTTCTAGCACCCTAGAGAACCAATCCTCAAACGATCGACATACAAAAGTCGAGTCCGGTCGGGGCATGCTGGCCCCCTACTGACCAATCTACCACGCTCGCCTCGTTAAGTTCGCAAGCCCTCAGCTGCAACTAACACTGACCTCCATAGAGAAACAATCAGTGTAATGGTTGTAAGCGAGCCTGACGACGCGCATGAACAAATTCAAAGATATGGTGCGTGTGATGATGGAAAAGATCGATCGTATAGACGTCGCACGCCAATTAGCTAACCATGAGGTCATGTCCCATCACTTAGATGGTGCACCTCCAAGGCAGCCCCCTCCTTCTTCCTCATAGGACAATTCTGTCCCTCACTCCATCTCTCATGCAGACATTGATGGTATGGTGACCCATAGCCTAAAGAACAAACAAATCCCGGGGATACAGGGTGGGACGCCTTATCAAAGGCCGTACCCTTCATACATCGACCAGGTCCCGTTTCCCTCAGATTATAAGAAAGGGAAGTTTACTCTATTCCACGGAGCTCGTCCCCAAACCAACATATTGCCAACTTCCAGGTAGCATGTCGAGAAATAGCGGCTGACGGGAGACTTCTTCTCTGTCAGTTTGTTGAAATCCTTGACGGCCCAGCCGTTCAGTGGTATGCTCGACTTCCCCCAAACTCAGTACATACATGGGAAGAGATGGAGAAACTGTTCTATCAGCGCTTCTATGAGGTCGAGAGAGAGGTCCAAACTATTGAGCTTCTCACCCTGACTCAAGATCCCAATGAGCCTGTGGACCAGTTCATATTAAGATGGAGAAATTTGGCCGCTTTCCATCCCAATCCTATGCATGAGAAGGAAGCAGTCTAAACTTGTGTGTGCAACATGCGACCTGAAATTTCTCTACATGTCAAGGCCTCTAATCCAACTTCCATGTCAGAGCTAATCTCTAAATCAGTTAGCATAGAAAGTCTTTCACGCCACCACGGCGGGTAACGACAATAGCCTGCAAGCTCTGGGAACAACTGGGGCAATGGTAGCTCTCGGAACAACTCACGGGGCAGCCTACAGAAACGAGTAATCAGTGCAGCTGTCATGGTCACTGATCCAAAGAAGGCTCCCTCCCAAACTTTGGACCTCTTCAAAGGGGTGAGCACAACAAAGACAATGCCTCAGGCAGGCAAGCAACAACAACCATATAATCGAGTACCCCCGCAGGCGAATCTTAATCGAGATGAATATTTCACTAGGCATAGGAACAAGGTCTACCCCTTTGAGAAAGAATGGGTCCCTGCACTGATCCGGTTATTATTGGAACATAATATGATTCTGCTTCCAGAAGCCAAGTTCCCTAAGTAAGCTAGTCTTGACACTCAGGCGAATTATTGTGCTTATCATAGAAGGATCAATCATCCCATTGATGACTGCTACATGCTAAAAGATATTATCGAGGCCCTGATCCAGAAGGGTCAAATAAAGCTCGAAGACTTAAAGAAGGCCTTCGGGGCAGCATAAGCCTCCCATGCAGTAACCATCAAGGAAGAAGACGAAGCCCTTGGTATCCTTCATGCCTTCTTCGTTATAATGCTTCACAAAGGCATAATCACACCAAAGCCCACAAGGCAACCTCGACGCCTTGTCATGCGAGAATGTCAGGAGTTTTACGACGTTCTAGTAAGTGATCCCCAAGCTAGTGCTCCATTAGTGCAAGAGGAGCTTCATTTAGAATCTGCTGAACCCTTGACTTCCCATCCATAGATAGTCCACCATGGGTGAAGCAGACTCAATTCTTTGAGGTGAGAAGCAGTTCACCAAGCTAAGGCTGTTCACAAGCGTAGCGAGACGAATCAAACACCACCTCAGAAAACCAGAAGGAAACGGGCACCAAGGGCTGCTCGTCAGAGAAACAAGACGGTTCAACCACCAAATGAGCGAGAATTTCTCAGTCCCCTTCCCCCACTGCCACCCTTATTGGATTTTATCCCTAGCACGATCCTCCTTCCTTCTCATCAAGAGGACGTCCTTACGCCATCTTCCACTTAGAGCACATCCAATGAGGGTGATGACGTTAAAAGCATTCCCTAATGGTCTAAGCATGGGAAAGACCTAAAAGACCCCCTGCATACGTCCAACCCTAGTAATAACGTAAAAAGCTGCTCAGGACGGTTTGATGAGGAGAACGACCTTAAAAGTCCCCCACCTTCTGACCCTTCTCCTTCTTCTTCTTCTGCTCCTCATCCTTCCTCTTCTATGTCTCCTATAGGTACAACCTTGATATGTCCCAACTTCAAGGCTCTTTACCGAGAATTTGAAGGAATCAACATAAGAAGGACACAACGGAAGCGGTTGAAAAGACGCTGGCCCAGAAAGCAGGATTCTTAGCAGTTGCTGATGCCCTGACAGCCCAAGCCAAAGCCCAACCATCCCCCTCAAAGAAGCATAAAAAGTCAAAGCCAAAGAAACACCAGTGGCCACCTGAGCCCGACTTTGAGCAGAGACTGAGAGGATCAAAGGGGCAGAGATTTTATTCCCAAGGAGCATGTCATATGGTACAAATCTCAGGATCATCACCCAGCACGGGGCAGATGAATCTCAGATCGGGGAAGATGCTGCAACCTCCACCGCAGAAGGCGGGCACCTTGAAATTTCCTAGTTCACCGCTACTCTCTAATCCAAAGACCAATCTGCCTATACTCCAACTTCTTGGGTTCCTTCCTAATCCAAATACCTCAAACAATCCACCTATTCTCCAATTCCCTGGGATACCCCCAGCGTAATTGCCTCTAAACCTCAATCCTCCATCACTCAAATCAAGTTCGTCGTGCAATTAAGCAAGCTAGCAGGCCAAAATAAACCTCTTCCACCTAAACCTGTTCCTGAACCCAATATACCACTCAAACCAGTGGTAGGACTAGGAGTACGAAGCATTGACCAAGAAAAGGTGAAATATGATGTGATAGGGCATCTGTAGAAGCTTCCAGCTCTCCTCAGTAGCTACGACGCCCTCATGCTCTCTAAGGATTACCGAATGGATTTGGTTCTGGCTCTCTCTAACCCAAAGGTGTACAAGCCTGAAGTAGAACCTATTGAAGTGGACCCAACGATTTTAGAAGGATGTATGCCAATCACCTTTTCAAAGGATGATCTGCAGCTGGAAGAAAAGTTTCATAATCGCCCTCTCTTTGTCACTGGTGAATTACATGCATGCCCCATCAACGGAATTAAGTTAGATGGAGGGTCGGCAGTCAACCTTATTCCAAGGAGGATCCTTACTCAATTAGGGTTAGGGTCCGAAGATCTTACTTCGACCCACGTCACAGTTCAAGGGTTCAACCAGTCAGGAGAAAAGCCAGCTGGCACAATTCACCTTCGTTTTAAGATCGGTGAGCTAAACGATTACTCCCAGTTTCATATAATCGACACCGCCACTTCCTACAACATTCTCCTCGATCGGCCATGGCTCCATGACCAATGGGTGGTTCCATCGATGTTGCACCAATGCTTTAAGTATAACCGAGATGGGAGAAGAATGCCGATGCTTGCAGTCAAAACTCACTATGCCGATGCTAAATATTACTTCACAGATCTGGTGTTACCTCAGAAGCTGAATGATGAAGGTCACAAGCCTACAATGAAGACATCATCTTCGCCTCATGCAGATGTTGGGAGAACATTGGTGAACATGTTCAAAGAGGAAGAAAGGCAAGGCAGAATTTTACCTCTAACCTCTATTCATTCTAATGTCTCAACCATCATCCCTAAAGAAACTCCTTCTTCACTTGAAAAGGAGTCCTCGCCCTCTGCCCCCACTTATGAGCCACCTTGGCCAGAAAATGAATCAGAGATCGTTCCTGAGATTGAGCAAGTCATGGGGATAGAGTTCCCAGCTCCAAAGATCAACGTCGGATCATAAAAAAGTCCTGCATATCCCTATTGCACTCTTGAAAGCAGAAGTGGAGCGCCAACCGTCGCGAAAGATTATTCAAAATCTCGTTGCTATAAGCATAGAGGAAGCTCCTCGCACCAGTGATCAACAACAAGTTCTATTCTTTCTAGGTCTGGCTCTAGGAAAGCAGTTTGAGAAAGGGCAATCTTCTTCCCCTCAAGGGCAGGATCCCTAGCAAACTTAAGAAGCGAAGTTCGCAGTCTCCAGAGTCAATTGGAGGTCATGCGTATCGCTTCAAAACATCTCAAGGAGTTCGTGCATGAGACCAAAAGTTATGATGGGTTTGAAGTGAATGCACCACTAATGGAGGCTAAGCCCCTCTTGACTGGACTGTCTATAGTGAGCAAGCTCACCAAATGAAGAGGAAAATGAATTATGAGCCCTTTGCCAATCAAACATTAAGAGGAGAAAAAGTATTAACTCCCCATTTCGAAGCTATACAAGCCACGACAGCCCGTCATGGGGCTAAACAAGGCCATGGGTATTAGTATATCAAGAGGCGTTTAAAAAAAAGAAAAAAAAAAAATCACATGAAGTACAACAAAGTAAGAAGAGAATGAAATTGTATATCAAAGTCAACCAGAAGAGAAAAAAAAGCACTTTATTCATCAGTTAAAACTTTTACAAGTGCTGATAAAAGAAAATACATTTTAAAAAGTGATCAATTATCCTATTGATCTCTACTCTGCATGCCATAGGAGAAGTCTCGGTGCCCTGGACATGCTCTTTCAGTTTGGCCACCATTTGGGTCTCCTCCTCCATCACCATGGTTTCGGACTCAATGGTGCAAGCAAGTTTGGACAAATTTGTAACTAAAGAGGCTTTCATGGCCCTCCTCTAAATCATATCTGTCTCAAGACCAGCAAATTCCTACCTCAATATTCGCATCTCTTCTCTTATTTCGATCATTCTCTTGTAGCTGCCTTTGCGCTTCCCTCTTGAGATCCTGTTGATGGCCAGTCATCGTGGCCTTCTTCTCAGTGCAAGAATCTATCTTCTCGCGACGATGCAAGATTGACCCCTCCAAGGAGGCTAGCTTATTGATTTTCGCCTCATGATGTAGTATTCTCGACCGCCAGCTCTGCAACTCATTCAGGGTTGCATCACAATGGGAAAGGACTTCTGGTGCACTCCCATCCGCAGCAGTCACAGCAAATTCCCTCAGTTTGGCTAAAGCCTCGCCCAACTCATTGAAAGGTAGCTCTCTTAAACCCTGAAGGCCTGCTCGAGGCATGCCTGCAATCATACTCGAAACATCGGGCCTAGATGATGCTGGTAGGATTTTGACTACTGAAGAGGCTTCGACTTCAAGGACCGGGCTTGTCGAAGTGATAGTCATTTGAGCCACTGGCCCCTAGGACGATGGAAAAGTCCAGAGCTTCTTGCCCCTCAGACTCAGAGGTAGCCCCAGCCTCAACATGCCTGGGTTCTTCAATACTAGCCTTGCTTCCTTGACCCTCGCTTATGGGGGCCTCCACTTCTGTCCCAGCAGCGTCCAAAGAAACCTGTTCCCCATGCTTCTCACCCTCCTGAACTGCCACGTCAACATTAGCAAGTTCAGAAGCTGCCTCTTCCCTTGGGCCTTCGCCAATCGCCGATTCAGCCCCAGCCATGGTTTCTTCCATTTGGCCTGCACCCTCAGCAGCCAGAACCTCAGCCACAAAAATTTCAACCCCTTCATCTTCATGATCTCTGTCCTCGGGGCCAGCGACCTCTTAGTACTAAGGGGCATCATTGATTACATGCCCTTCTTCTCTAATCGTAGCCTCTACCTTAGTCGGGGCATTAAACCCCTGAAGCATAGAGGCCACATCAACATCAGATTCCTTTCCTGGAGCAGTTGCTATGGGACCTTTAGCCTCATCAGTTTCCATCAGTGCTGGCTCTGACTCAGGAACGACCCTTAGACTCAAAGGCGCCTCCCCAAGATTTGGAGTCACTTCCCTGTCAGAAGGAATAACAATGACTCAGAAGGGTCAGAGTTATTTGCTTCAGTATTTGAAGAAGTAGAAGGTAATTCAAGAGAGACAGAAGATGGTGGAGAATGTGCAGAAGGTGACACAGGTGGAGTTTCTTAATGATAAGAGGAGGAAGAGCTACCTCCTGGTTTTGAGATCGCAGGAAGATTGGCACCCCTACGCCTTCGAGTACGCCCACTAACTGGAGACGACACAGGAATGTCAGTAGCGGTGGAGCATTTTCTTTTGTTCCCCCTGCTGGAGACGGAGCGGTCGCTTCAGAATTCCCCCTTGAGGGGGGACCCTCAGCCAGTCTACTTTGAGGACCACTCCCAATCAGCGAGTTCAGGTCTTGTGTGGGATGCTTCTCATAACTAGGGACCTGTCGTCCCTCATCCCATTCAAATATGGAATTGAGTTTTTCAAAAACACTCCCAGTTCACTATTTCATGGCTAGAAATTTTGGTGAGACATCAACAGCCGCTATCTCTCGAGGGATCCCTAGAGCTTGCCAGTTCGAGGGACATTTCAAGACAAAGACTTTGTCAGGAGTAGGAGGATCTGCCACTCTCTTCTGCCTAGTCTTCTGTCGTCAGTTGCCGTTCTCTCCTTTCCAAGGGTGATCCTCATCCTAGTATCCCTTGCTGGTGATCCTTCACCAGTTTGCATAGGCCTTGGTCATTCGGACCCTCTTACCAAAGTGAGGTAACACATACTTGCTGATCTCTATCATTTCTAGACACGTGGACCAAGCAGTTTGTATATGTTCTGGTAGCCAGCACTCACAAAGAGTCCCGAGCTCTTCTAGCTTCCCTACGTTTACTCTGCCCCGGTGCTTTTCAAAGAACACTGAGAAGGGGCAGCCCTGACAAGCCCATGCTGACAGGTGAATTGGTGGGGGAAATATCCTTTTAATATGGAACTGTGCGGAGTCCGTTAAGGCAGAACTCCTCCTCTAATGCTCAGGATGAACATGAGTTCCCTGATGGTTGTTGGAGCACCGTCTAGCTCCTTCCTCAGTTCATCAACGAAAGCACGATCAGTGAAGCTCCCAACTGTAAATCGGACCCCCCGCATATTCAAAGAGTCATTCCCAAATAAGCCTCGAGCTTCCCTTGGGCTATGAAAGATAGCCTTTTGGCCAGCAATCCACATTAAGAAGGGCCACAATTTGTTCCCTGTGCCCTGGCTTCTCACATAAGTGGCAGGGAAATAGGCCCCTAGCCACCCGTACACATAATGAATGGGGAATGGAGTCTTAAAACCCCTTCGAAATGCCTCTCATCCTACAATGCCATTCCCTCCTTCTTTGCCTTTGTAGGACTTTCCACGGGAGATGACCCCCAAGCCATGATAAATGTTACACAAGACTAGCTGAGGAAGGGCATACTCATGCCCTTTGGCCATGTCGTAGGATACATATAATACGCCTGGACAAATGTCGTTTACCCACCCGGAGAGCACGAACTTGCACAAAAATAAGGTCAAATATGCGACAAAAAAGACACAGTCATTGCTGGTCTCAGATTGATACACGAGAGGTGTCCCCTTCCAAATTGCCTTCCCTTTGCCTTTCGGAGTACCCCGACCGCCTTCGGGATAGTCCCCACAAAAGAATTTCACGCATTCGGTGAAGGTTACTCGACCGTTGCTATACTTGGCATGAACTAATTGGTAAGCCTCGAAGATATTTTGAAGACTGGCAGGCGGCTCTTTATCCCCCAAGCTAGCACCACCAAAGATGATTCAGTTCGGAGGCACGAACTCGTCATAAATGGCCCTGATAATCAGAAGACCCCCAATAAAATGAAGATCTAACAAAGAGATTCCTACTTCCCCATGCCCAAGAAGCCAGGTATTGCTAATGTGATTCTAGGTCGCCAACAATACTTTGAGAGCATTGGAGCATCAGTCATAGTAGCGGCCCTAACACTGGACCACTGCTAGCAAAGAGCACGTTCAAGAATTCTTCTGTGCGACATTAACACATTGACAGTCCATGAAGAGTATCCCTTCAAATATTGGTGCTCCCCTTGTATTCGAAGGCCTCTTCCTGGCCATAGTAGTAGCCCTTTTGCCTGTACCATTCATTTTCCTAGGATAGGCAAGTTCTCCCCAGAAGCTATGTTCCTGTGGATACAATGAAGGGGCGCCACCCCTTCTTCGATGCTAACATTGCCATCGTTAACCTGGCAGGCTTCAAAACGAACGGGGTCAGTAAGTGACACTAAGAGGCCACTCTGGTCGGCATACAGACTTGGTCAGCCAAATGGGTTCACCCCTTGATAGAGCCTCACTGGTAAAATCATCAGTACCGACCTATCCACCCCTTGGAAGCTTCTTTACGTTAGGAAATCGGTAAGAAGGACCAGCCATTATAAAGGGTTCAATGATTCTAATAAAAAGTTGCTAAGGCACTGGATCAACGCTGGCTGTACACTCAAACCTTAACGCCGGTTGGGCACTCAAACCTTAGCACCGGCTGGGCACTCAAACCTTAGCGCCGGATGTGTCTGCTAACCCTTAGCGCCAGCTGAGTCTACCAAAGCTTAGCGCCGGCTGTGTCTGCCAACGCTTAGCACCGGTTGTGTCTGCTAACGCTTAGGGCCAACTAGGTTTGCTAAAGTTTAAGCCCTGGTTGTGACTTCCAAAGCTTAGTGCCAGCTGTATCTGCTAACGCTTAGTGTCGACTATGTTTGCCAATGCCTAGCGTCGATTGTGTTTGCCAACGTCTAGCGCCGGCTGTGTTCAGATCTCTCACACATGCCACAGATTGTACACGTGACACATCGAGCCCCGTTATGCCGACCTAACAACCGTCATCATGACACATGAGTGAATGACAACCGTCGCCACATCCTTCTGTGCACACGAGTGGATGACAACCGTCACCTTCCCTATGATGGTCCACCTCCTGCGACGGTTCGTTCCCTGTCTTTTCGGTTTCTCGCTAGAACTTCTCTTCCCCTTTGGAAAACCTCTGCAAGGCCACCAAAGACACCGGTAAACCACGTAAGCCCCCGAAAAAACTCTCAAAGCATGTGGAAATTCCCAATGCTGCACTTCCTGCCTCTCCAACCCGCAAAATCATGGCTGAAGCTCTCATGTTTCCTGGAAAACTCTCGCGAGAAATCTCTTTTCTCGCTCCTTTCCTGGAACTTCACCAATCTCTGGCAAAAACTTCTGTCAGGCTTGCCGAAACCTTCCCTGTAAGGCTTGCTGGAACACTTGATCTCTTGCCGGAATTCCCTTGCTTGCCGGAGATATCACCGAAAACCCTCCACTCACTGTTAAAATTTTTGTTTAAGTTTTTACCTTTGGTGAAAAGTGGGGAAAATGGGGTTTTATCCCATTATATAGCCAACACTACCCTCAAACGCCCCTCACAAAATGGGAATCCTAGCCGCGCCCAAGGAAAGCCAAACGATGATGAGTCAGGTCGAGCTTTGACTCGATGCCCGAGGTAACTCTCATCGTCGCCTGTAAAATTGCTACAAATGGGCTGGGCTGAGTCGGGCTTTGACCCGAGGCCTGGGTAAAGTTTCATTTGCCGCCTCATCAAATGCCATGCAACACAGACCAGGATCGGGTCGGGCTCGGGTCATGGCTCAAATATCAATCCATACATAGCGTCAGCTACGCGGTCAAAGTGACCTAGCCCCGATTGTGTTTCAACAACCACAGCGCCGGCTGTGTGCTCGGTAACTCAGCATCGGGTTTGTTCAAAGCATGTGACGTCCTCAGTGAACTGGCTGTGTTTTTAACAATCTAGTGCCGACTGTGTTTCTAGCAATCTAGCGCCGGCTAAGTGGTCAAGAAGCAGTGTTAGCCGTCCTCAGGTAGTGTTTTTGAAGACTCATCGCCAACTGAGCACTCACAAGAAATAATGGTTGCTGCACTGGGTGCCGACTGTATTTTAAGCAGCCTAGGCCGAAGCCGTGTGTGTCCTATCGCTATCCCCCGCGAGGTTGCACCTTGAATCTGACCTATTGAACCTAGGTCGATCAAAATCAGGTCATGACTTCTCATCCCCAGTAGGAGAGCCATACTCGTACTATAACCTATTATCCCCAGTAGAGTTAGGGTCATTCTTGCTGCTACAACCCCCAGTGGTCTGCCTCATGCTTATTTATTCTATCTCTAAGGATATAAAAGACCCACATTTGTCCCCTCTTCCCCAATAAGGTCAGTTTTCTCATCTGAATACCTCATCGGTCCTACTTATCTTATCCTCAGGGAGTCAGATCGTCATCCACATACCTATTCCCCATGAAACTTCACCTACACAGCGACCCACACAATGGTCTAGATGCATGACCCTAAACTGCACGGTCCAAACTATATGACCTTAAACTGTAGCGGAGGTCTAGTTGCACGACCTTAAACTACAATGGTCTAGATGCACGACCCTAAACTGTATGGTCCAAACTATATGACCTTAAATTGTAGCGGTGGTCTAGTTGCACGACCTTAACCTAGAATGGTCTTAATTGCATGACTCTAAATTGCATAACCATGGTCCAAACCATATGACCTTAAACTATAGAGGAGGTCTAGTTGCACGACCTTAAACTACAATGGTCCTAGTTGCATGACTCTAAACTGCATAACCGTGGTCCAAACTATATGACCTTAAACTATAGCGGAGGTCTAGTTGCACGACCTTAAACTACAATGGTCCTAGTTGCATGACTCTAAATTGCATAACCGCGGTCTAAACTATATGACCTTAAATTGTAGTAGAGGTCTAGTTGCACAACCTTAAACTACAATGGTCTAGATGCACGACCCTAAACTGCGCGGTCCAAACTATATGACCTTAAACTGTAGCAGAGGTCTAGTTGCACTACCTTAAACTACATGGTCCTAGTTGCATGACTCTAAATTGCATAACCGCAGTCTAAGTTATATGACCTTAAACTGTAGTGGAGGTCTAGTTGCACGACCTTAAATTGCATGGTCCTGGCTGCATGACTTTAGACTGCATAGCCACGGTCCAGCTATATGACCCTAAACCATAGTGCACACTGCATGACTTTAAATTGCATAGCCACGGTTCAGCTATATGACCCTAAACCATAGTACACATCCTGACTGCATGACGATAAATTGCTTTGCCTAGGTCCAGGAGGCATGACCTTAAAAACACCCCCACACATACGCACACATGCCTTTTACGTGCATCTTCACGTACGTCATCCCTAACCAACCCGTTCGTGTGCACGCACCAACTTCACTACCTTCCCAGTGAGTCCATTCATTTCATCATCGTTCATCATTCCCCAATGAGTCTAACCCGCGCTCACAAAATGGCGAACCATCCCGTCACCTGTACTCGTCGCAAGCTAGTGAGTCACCATTTTTCACCCACCTTTCATACCACATCCATCTTTCATAGGTAGCTTCGTGCCATCTCCCCAAAAGTGAGCTAAAACCTCTATCATACTCACTCCATGACCTCTACCAACTGCCATCCATCTCCATTATGGTCCAGCTGTACGACCTTCAACTGTAGTGCACGTCCTGGTCGCATGATGTTAAAAGGCTTTGCACAGATCCCGAAGGCATGACCTTAAACATGCATGCACAAAAAAAAATGAAATAATGGGTATGGTGTATACCTTAATAAGGGAAATCCATGAGTAAAAATGATGCGCGAGCATGGTCATGAAGCATGAGTAAAAGAGTTTTGTGAATAAAACCCGGGTATGGTGAAAACCTGAAAGGGCATCGTGAGTAGAAATGAAAGAATAAGGGTGAATATGGCTATAAGGTCATGGGTAAAAGAGCCCCAAATAAAAAGAAGTGGGGTGAAAACCGTCTCTACGGTGCTGCTCCCCAAGTTCAAGTGAAAATCCACATAAGACGCTTGGACCAATAAATATGCTGATGCAATGCTCGCCTCAATAAGAGGCTTCAACCCTCACTAAAAAAAAAATAAAAAAATCCCTGGTGTTATAATACCAGAGTTCAAAAATATGAGCTCTAAGGAAAAGATTCCGACGACCCGAGTCCAGTTGCAAAAAGGACTTGAAGGACAAAATCCTCAATAAGATGGCAAGACAAGTCTCATGAAAAAGAGCATCATTCCTAGGAGGCTATGAAACACACTCCCAGATGCCAGAGACGCCCTGAGAAGGCTAAGTCAGCCATGACTTTGGACCTGCTATGTAACGAACTGCACAACAGTGGGTAGGGGTGGTTGTACCCAAAGATGGTCACCTCGATAAACTGAGGTACCCTACTTGCCAAGGAAAAACTCGTGCACAACGCTGACGAGAGCTGACAAAAGGCTCTTCAGCAGAATAAACAAACAAGAAAGTCATTTCGACAAACAAAAAATGCCCACGAAGGCAAGAAACTGACAAAGCCAGGGCCAAACCTGTGAGAGATTTCACGGTTTCCATGAGGCCGCCTCGCTAAAATCCCTCCCTAGCCTACGGGCCCAGACTTTCGGGACCGACTAACAAAGTGCCCCCAACTGGACCGGGTAGAATGGGCCCCATAGAGGCACCCTGCTTGTCAAAAGCAAACCTGGTGTAGCAGCAAACAGTGCCAAACAAAGGCCCTTTTGTTGTCTATCTAAAGACAAACAAACTCAGACCAAATGGTAAAAACGCCGTTTGGCATGGCACTCAATTGCCAGATGGGCTAGATTTTGACTGACGAGGTGCTTACAAAATCCTCGGCTTCAGAATCATAAACAGTCCATACGAGGGTAAGGACTTCGATAAGATCCCTAAAAAAAGTCTCTTCTCCCCCAAAAATCTTCAAGAACGGACCTGCGAACAGTGCACCCCTATGTCTGGGCATCCTAGTTGCACCATTGCATGAATCTCCACGACGTTCACATGACCATGTGGCTAGGAAGAAAAAAGTAATAAAGCCGAAGGAAATTTTTTGAATGTGGTCCTTCTCGCTTCTCTCGAAGTACAACATTTGGCGGGGCAAGCTGTTTAAACACATATTTCAGCACCTTGGTCCCTGATGTGGAATAAAGAGGAAGCAGGTCAATAAAGCCTACAAAACAGTGAAAATTTTGATAGTCTTAGAATGGCCCCAGAATCAGTTAAGATCTTCATTAGTACTAAAAAAGGCCAACTGCCAAAGTTTCATCGCAATCAGAAGTGTCTAAGGCAGTGAACACAAATAAACAATTTTGGAAAAATCAGCCTCTAGAGCCCTAAAATGGACCCCGTAACTATAAATATATTTTTGGTGTGTCAAACAGCTGTGAGACAACCGCCATTGAATCCGACACGGTCGAAAATCCCTATGGGTCAAGTTTCGGCTTAATCGGGGACCCCGGGAAAACGTTATGGGTAAAATATCAAAAAGGCTAGGCCGCACACTATTCCCGTGTGCCACCCTGCAATAAAACACCATTAAAGATGGCTGTTTTCACAGTCATAGGTAGTGAATTTCAGGACCTATATCTCACTCGATCCGAGTTGGATCAAGCTCAAATTTTGTGAGTGTGTTTGTCTCGTCAAGACATGCGTTTTGATATATGGTACGCCTCGTGAGGATGTTCGAACAGGGAGAAAAACTAGAGAGAAGTTGCTGATTCGTGAAAAATGTTGTGGAAAATTCAGCAGCAGCATGCCCCACTCCGGCGGCTAATCACGACGCTCGCATACCCTAGCGGCACGAAACCAATTGCATTATGTGTGTGAGGTCCATGACTATCTATGGTCTGAACCTCGCATACGTTGAACGGTTGGATTTTACACACAGAGGTGTCGAAGCTACTATAAATTTCGGCCACCAGATTTCAAAATTCTAGCCAAAAACGTAAGATGACGAAATCTTCATCCGGACACTAAATCGAGCTGCGTTTGTTGCAACGTGATCATGACAGCATGCTCAGTGTGATCCAGTGAAGAAACTAAAGAAAAACATTAAGAAACAAGCACACAATCAATCAAAATTTTTCAAGATTCAAGCAAATTTCAAGTTTCATGATCATAGCTTAAAAACATGATTCATGGCTCAAAGTTGGTATCAAATCGATCGCCATGCCAAGCCCTATAAGAAAACAATTATCTTTCGATCAAACAGGCATCAGAACAACTCCGGATTAGTCATGGAAGATCATGCAAGTTCTCGGGCAGCAGCAGGGATTGTTTTGAAATTCCACACATTGTTAGACAGGGGCAAAACAGTCTTTTTGCACCCATTTTTAGAATTTCTTCTAATTCAATTAAATTGTAATTATCTTCAATTCTAGGTAGTTTTTGAGCATCCACCCATGTTTAGGCCCAATTCTATATAAGCATGTAAAGCCAAATTGTAAAATCCCCTTGGGTTCATTCTTAAAGATTCAATAAAGACTTTATTTTTGCTTAAGCTCATGGTGCGTCTTGGAGAAAGAGAGAGGTGAGAGAAGAATAGAGTTAACACCCTTTGATAAGGTAACTTTCTCTCTCCTCCCCTCCTTCTCTATCTTCTTCTTGTCTCTATCTCACTTTCTCTCTCTTCTTCTCATCTTTATCTCTCTTTCTCTCCCTTCTTCTCATTTGTTTCTCTTTCTCTCCCTTCTTCTCATCTCTATCTCTTTCTTCTTCTCATCTCTATCTCTCTTTCTCTCTCTTCTTCTCGTCGCTATCTCCTTTATGTTATTCTTCTTAAAACACAGCCGGCAATGCCTAGCATTGACTGTGCCTTTTTCTCTCCATTCTTCTTAAAACACATCCGGTAATGCCTAGCACCGACTGTGTCTTTCTCTCTTTACTCTTTTTAAAATACAGTCGGTGATGCCTAGCGTCGACTGTGTCTTTCTCTCTCCGCTCTTCTTAAAACACAACCAACAATGCCTAGTGCCGATTATCTTTCTCTCTCCACTCTTCTTAAAACACAGCCGGCAATGCCTAGTGCCGACTGTGTCTTTCTCTCTCCGCTCTTTTTAAAACATAGCTGGTAATGCCTAGCACCGACTATGTCTTTCTCTCTCCTCTTTTCTTAAAAAACACAGCCGACGATGCCTAGCGCCCACTATATCCTTCTTTTCCCCTCTCTCTCTAACACAGCCGACGATACCTAGCACCGATTGTGTCCTCTCTCTCTCCTTCTTGCCCCCTCTCTAACACAGTCAGCGATACCTAGCACTGACTGTGTCCTCTCTCTCTTCTTCTTCTAACATAGCCGGCGATGCCTAGTGTCGACTGTGTCTTCTTTCACTTCTTCCAACATAGCCGGCGATGCCTGATGCCGACTGTGTCCTTCTTCCTCCTCTCTTATTCCTTCTCTCTTCTCTCACACTCTTCTCCTTCTTTCTTTCCATTCCTCTCTTCCTTTCTCTTCTCCTCTTATTTTCTTACTTCTTATTCTCTCTTTATGATTTCCATGCCTTCTGTTATCCTTTTGTTTGACTAAGACGGGTTGAGATTAGCCTCTTATGGTAGTCCTGTTGTTTAGCCATAATGTTGTTGTGTAAGAAATATTGTGCCCGCTTTATTGCCACGACAGACTAACCGTCGTGTCTAGTTAGTCAGTAACGATATTGAAGTCTAGTAGAAACTCTGTTGAGCCAGTCAGAGTTACCAAGCTCGTTTTACTGCCACGTTAGATCAAGTACCTACCAGCTTAGTCACTGTGCTGATCTCCCCACCTAGTCAAATTCTTTTCTCCCCCACCTTTCTTCTCTCATTATTCTTTTCTTCTTTGAATGTGTATGCCTGCATGTATTCATCAAGAATGTAAGGTGAGGTCTGTTGACCCACCTATCTATGACCTTTTCTATATGTGTGTGATTGCAGAAAACAGGACGATACAAGCTAAGGGAGGCGATTCCGAATCAATTTTACGACTGGGGGGCTTTGTTCGTGATCTAAGATAGCGCCCACGCGAGCCAGCCCAAGTAAGTCCCGAACCCACCTTAAATTCATCTCTCATTGGTTTGTAATACCTTCCCTTGTTCTCAAACGAGGTTCTCGAGAGAGCGATCTCAAAATGTCTTGGGGCTCCCTTGAAACCTGAGATGCGTATCGCCCGATCATCTAGATCCGGAGGGCGAAATCGAGGCTCCTAACCAACAACCTCTTAAGTTAACGTGACCAAAACTAGCATTAGAATCCTATAGCTCAAACCAGTTATCTATTCAATTCCCAATCCCAAATTAGTGCGAGCATCAAATCATTCTCACATCCATCTTGAAAAGAATTGATGAGGGTCACATAATATAGATGGAAGGACAAAATCCATGAGTTTTCATTAAGACTAACTTACATTTTATTTACTTAAATAAAAGAAACCAATACTCATAAAAAAAAATGTAAATACACTCTAAAACAATTTACAACAACAAGTAGCCGAACAAGGGAGTTCAGAGCAAAGTCCTGATGATTGATGAAGTTCTGCAACTTCCAAGGTAGCAGCCCAAGCTGGCTCCTGTTCATGGTCCACATTCGCTGCCCCATCTTATGAACATGGCCCTCTCATGCTCTAGGAAGGAGGGTCAACCTCGATCCCAGTCTCAGTTCTGGAGAGAAGTATATCGTAGTCTCAAGCTCAAGCAAGATAGAGGACGGCAGATCCTGATTAAGAAGCTGACCAGAAAATTAGGGGCACCCAGCTCCAAGGGTCTTCTTCTTGAAAATCCCTTCTACCCTCTTCAGATGACGAGACCTGAAGAAGAAGTGTGAGAATCTTGTACCGTGGTCAGCATCATAAAAGATGACCCGACCACCCAGCAGCCACGTTCCCAAGACCGTCAAGAATCGATGCTCACACAGTCGGCATATAAGACTCAAGTACAGTCGAGGCATACTGAGCTTTTGCTGACCGATCTGTCGTGCGTGACTCACCAAGCTTGGAAGCCTTCAAACCCACCTAAGGTTGACTGCCTTGAGGAAATGGTTAGTGTTATGGTTGTGACAGACCCTAATGACTCCCAGGAGGAACACATGAACATGTTTGAGCAAATGGTGCAAGCAATGATGGAGAAGATTGATCGCATGGAAAGCAAGCTCTCCCCAGTCAATGTATCCCCTCATGAGGCCAATTCCCATCACTCGGGTGATGCATCTCCAAGGCAGCCTCCCCCTCCTGCCTCGCAGGACAATTCCATCCCTCATCCCGTCTCATAGGCAGACATCGACGCTATGGTAGCCAATAACTTAAAGAGCAGACAGATCCTGGGAATACATGATGCAACACTTTATCAGAAGCCATACCCCTCCTACATTGATCTGGTTCTGTTTCCCTCAAACTACAAGAAAGGGAAGTTTCCCCTATTCAATGATACAACCTCCCCACACTAGCATATCATGTATTTCCAAGCAGCATGTCGAGAGACAGCGACTGATGGGAGACTTGTCCTCCGTCAGTTTGTTGAAACCCTAGATGGCCCAGCTTTTCAATGGTATGCTCGGCTTCCCTCAAGTTCAGTACATACTTGGGAGGAAATAGAGAAAATGTTCCACTAGCGTTTCTTTAAGGTCAAGAGAGAGGTCCAAACCATCGAGCTTCTCACCTTGACCCAGGAACCAAATGAACCTGTGGATCAATTCATAGCAAGGTAGAGAGATTTGGCCGCTTGCCATCCCAATTATATGCCTAAAAAGGAAGCAGTTCAGGCCTGTGACCTAAGATCGCTCTACATGGGCCTCCAACCTGACCTCCATGTCAGAGTTGATCTCTAAGTCAGTTCACATAGAGAGTTTGTCGTGCCACCATGGCGGGTCACAACAACAACCTTCAAGCTTGGGAAACAACCGGGGCAATGGTAATTCTTGGACCAATGGCCGGGACAACCGCCAAAAAGGGGTAATCAGTGCAGCCGTTTCTGTCAATGATCCAAAGAAATCTGCCTCTCAGACTTTGGACCTCTCCAAGGGGTAGGCACAACAAAGATTGCTTCTCAGGCAGGAAAACAACAACAATCATACAACCAGGTACCCCCACCTGTGAACCTCAATCCAAGTGATTATTGGACTAACCATCAAAACAAGGTTTATCCTTTTGAAAAGGAATGGGTTCCTGCACTGCTTCGACTATTGCTGGAATAGAACATGATTGAGCTGCCTGAGATCAAGTTTCCCGATCAAGCTGGTCTCGATACACACGCAAGATACTGTGCTTATCATCGAATGGTAAACCACTCCACATAAGAATGCTACACACTTAAAGACCTCAACGAGGCTCTGATCCAGAAGGATTAGATCAAGCTCGAAGAACTCAAGAAAGCAATCGGGGCAACTGAGGCTTCCCACATGGTAACAGTACAGGAGAGAGACAAAAGCCTGCGCCCTTCTGATGAGCTGTCAACAGATTTTCTCCACGCTCTGTTCGATATGATGCTCCAACAAGGACTCATAACACCAAAGCCAGTGAGATAACCCAAGCGCCTTACTCAGGGAATTGAGAATCACTGGTGCCCGTACCATCAGATATGGGACCACTAGCTGAGTGAATGCTATGGTTTGAAGCTGTGGTTGTGGAAAAAGTCCAGGTAGGTCACATTGCTTATGCTGAATGCCCACAAGCCGATACTTCCACTCAGGAGAGTGTCTCAGTACAAGACTCCCATGATAAAGCCTTTGATCCCGCTGAACCCTTGACTTCCCAGCCATGGAAAGTCCATCACGGGAGAAGTAGGCTCAAGTCTTTAAAGCAAGAAGCGATTTGTCAAGCTAGAGCTATTCACAAACCTAGCAAGACAGACCAAGCACCTCTGAAGGCGACAAGAAGAAGATGAGCACCAAGGGCTGCTCGCCGGAAGAACAAGGTTCCTCAGCCAAAGGTCAAGCCAAAATTTCTCAGGCCTCTTCCTCCCTTGCCAACCTTACAAGACTTTATACCGGTCGTCGTCGACCTTATTCCTTCGTCTCATCAAGAGGATACCCCTAGGTTATCTCTTACTCGGGGCATGTCCAATGGGGGTGACGACGTTAAAAGCACTCTTCAACGATCTAAGCAGGGAAAAGACCCAAAAGACTCCCTACACACATCCAACTATGGTGATGACGTACAAAGCTTCCCAGATTGGTTTAATAAAGGAAAAGACCTTAAAATTCACTCACCTACTGACCCTTCTCTTTCTTCCTCTTCTTCTTCTTCTTTTTCTTATCCTTCCTCTTCTATGTCTCATGCAGGTACAACCTTGAAATGTCCAAACTTCGAGGCTCTTGACAGAGAACTCGAAGGAAGCAACATAAGCAAGATGCACCGGAGAAGGCTGAAAAAGATGTTAGCTCAGGAAGCTGGATTCTTGACAGTTGCTAACTCCCTGGCAGCTCGAGCCAAGTCAGATCCATCTTCTTCCACTAAGAAGCACAAGAGGTCAAAGCCAAAGAAACCTCAATGGCCTCCTGAGCCTGACTTTGAGCAGAGGTTGAGAGAATCAAGAGGGCAAAGCCTCTATCCTCAGGAAGCTTACCACATGGTTCAAATCTCAGAAGCATCACACAGGACGGGGCAAATGAGTATGAGATCGGGGAAAACGCTGCAACCTCTACCTCAAAAGCCAGGCATCGTGAAATTTCTTGGTCTGCCACTTCTCCCTCACCCAATACTTCAAACAATTTACCCATTCTCCAACTCCCTAGCTCCTTCCTCGCTCAAAAACCCTGAATAATCCACCCATTCTCCAATTCCCTGGGATGCCACTGGTCCGATACACCCAGCCACCTTCTAAGCCTCAACCTCAAACCTCCATTCCACTAAAACAAATCCTTGTCACCCACTCCACTCAGACTACCCAAACCAAGCCGGCTACGCAATCAAGCCAGCCGACAGCCCAAAATAAACCTCTTCCACTTAAACCTACTCCTCAACCCATTATATCACCAAAGCCAGTGGCAGGACCAGGAACACAAAAGGCTGACGAAGAAAAAGTGAAATATGATGTGATACGACACCTAAGGAAGCTTCCGACATTTCTCAGCATCTATGATGCCTTCATGCTCTCAAGGGATTACCGTATGGCTCTGGTTCAAGCTCTCTCCAATCAGAGGTGTACGAGACCGAAGTGGAACCCATTGTGGACTCAGCAATATTAAGTGGATGCATCGCGATCACCTTCTCAGAAGATGATTTGCAATTGGGAGAAAAATTTCACAATTGCCCTCTTTTTGTGACTGGAGAGTTGCATGCATGCCCCATCAACCGAATTATGTTGGATGGAGGGTCAGCAGTCAACCTTATCCCAAGGAAAATCCTCACTCGTTTGGGATTAGGGCATGAGGATCTCACTCCGACTCACATCACAGTCCAGGGGTTCAACTAGTCAGGAGAGAATCATGCTGGCACGGTCCGCCTTCATCTCAGGATCGGTGAATTAAACGATTATGCCCAATTTCATGTCATCGATACCGACACATCTTACAACATCGTTCTCAGCCTTCCGTGGCTCCATGATCAGGAGGTTGTTCCATCCACATTGCATTAGTGCTTCAAGTATAGTCGAGATGGGAGATAGTATACGATATATGCCAATAGCAGACCGTTTCTTCTAGCCGAAACTCACTACATTGATGCCAAGTATTACTTCATAGATTTGGTGTCACCCCAAAAGTCAGGAGAAGGTGATCACAAGTTTGTGAAGAAGGCATAACCTTCCCCTCATGAAGATGTTGAGGAGATCGGGAGAACGCTTGTAAGCATGCTTAAAGAGGAAGAAAGACAAAGCAAAATTCTCCCTTTGACTCTCATTCATCCCAGTATGCCATCCATCGTCCTTGAGGAAAATCAATCTTCCCCTGAAGATGAGGTTTTCCCCCTCTGCTTCCAATACTGAGCCACCTTCGCAAGAAGATGAACCAGAAGCCACTCTTGAGATTGAGGAAGTTATGAGGATAGATCTTCCTGCTTCGAAGATCACCTACATGCCAGACAGTCAAAAAGTCCTGCATGTCCTCATTGCACTCTTGAAAGCAGAATTGACGCACCAACCGAGGTGAAAGGTGTTGCGCTTCCTTGATTATATGTGAAAAGAGCAGCTAAGGAAAGGACAACCCTCTTTCCATCAAGAGCAGGATCCCTTGACAGAGTTAAGAAGTGACGTTCACAGTCTCCAAAATCAATTGGGGGTTATGCATATCATTTCAAAACACCTAAAAGAGTTCGTGCCTGAGATCAAGAGCTACGACGGGCTTGGAGTGAATGCACCTCGAACAAAAGCCAAAACCCCTCCTGATTGGACTATTTATAGCTAATAGGCTCATCACATTATGGGAACAATGAATTATGAGCCTATGTTCAATCAAACATTAAGGGGAGAAGAAGCAACTTCTCCCCCATTCGAGGTCATTGAAGCTACAACGACTTGTCATAAAACAAAGCAAGGTGTAGGGCATTCTTCCACGACCTAGCAACAATGAACGAGAGTAAGAGATGATAGATTACAAAGAAGCAAATGGAAAAAAAAAAGTCACGCATCATACCGAAGAAAAAAGAGAATTTTATTCATCAATCAAGAGGATATTACAAGTGTTGGAATAAAAAGAAAATATGACTGCACGTTCAAAATTGATCAATCACTTCATTGATCTTCCCTCTGTACATTGCACTTGATATCTTAGCCTGCTTTATGCGCCCTTTTAACTCTGCTACCATCTCAACCTCATGCTCCATCAAGGCAGTCCCTTCCTCCAAGGAGTACTCAAGGGTAAAAATATTATTGGCAAGCACCTTATCCTTTGCTTCCCAAGTTGTGGTCTCCTTCTCCAATTTATCAAGCTTTTGCGTCAATTTCACTATCTTCACCTTCAGGATCATCACCTTGTTGTGGCGAGCGATGGCCTCCTCAGCAAGGTCGGATCTCTGGGAAACCCGCAGCGTCCTTTTCCTGTAATTGAGCTTCTACCCCTTTGTGATGGTGTATGACTGATGACTCCAAAGAGGGCAATTGCGAACTCTCTAGCCACTCTGCAGTTAGTTCCTCCTACAAGGCCCTTATTCTCCACCCTTCCAGCTCGTTTATGGCGCCATCGAAATATGGGAGGACCTCTGGTGCACCTCCTAGAAGGGCGATCTGCCTTAGCTTCTGGATTGCATTATCAAGTTCAACAAGTGGCAAATCCTTCAGTCTCTGCGTGCCCACACGAAGCATATCCATGATTATGCCGGACAACCCACTGAAACTAGGCCTAGACGATGTTGCTGGGGCTACCGCAATAGAAGGAGCATCAGTCTCAATGGCAAGACCTGAAGGGATGATAGCCATGTGATTCATTGGCTCTTCTCGAGCAATTGTGAAGCCCAAGGTCTCTTCATTTGCAGATTCAGATGGGGCTCCAGTCTCAAGCTGCTCGGCCCCAACGGTATTAGCATCATCACTTGTCCTTTCGGCCTCACCATTAGTAGGCTTGATCCCTTCAAGGTCAACCTCTGCTTCTTGCCTTGCATTTTCTAGTGTAGTGTCAATATGCTTCAAAGAAGCCTCAGCCCTTTCAAGGCCAACTTCTTCTCTTTGCCCCTCATTCTTTGGAGCAGCCTCAACAAGGTCAACTCCCTTAGTTTGACCTTCACCTACTGGAGCCATCACCTCAGTCTTGGCAAGTCCAGAGCTCACCTTCTCCCTTTGGTCTTCATCTTCTACGACCACCACTTTAGCTACGACCTCTTCTGCTTGGCCCACATCTTCTACAGCCAGAACCCCTACCACAAAAAGCTCAACTCCCTCACCTTCCTGACCTACACTCTCTGGAGTCCCAGTCATCGAACTCTAAAAAACGTCTGGGTCTGCACTACCCGTAACTCCATCACCCGGGGCAGTAGCTTCTTGACACTCAGGGGTTTCTTCAACTATAGCCTCTACGTCGGTTGGGGCAACAATCTCCTAAGGTTCAGAGGCCCTGTCGATTTTAGGTTCCTCCCTTGGAGCAGCAACTCCAGCACCTTCATTTCTTGCCCTGACAATCTCCATTGGAGCCAGATCTGACTCAGCAGTCGTTCTGGGAATTTCGGGCACCACCCCCAGCTCAGGTGTCCCCTCTTTATCAAAAGCAGCGATGCTGAGCCCAAAAGGACCAGAGTCATCTACCTCAGTCTCTGAAGAGGCTAAAAATAGCTCAGGAGTGGCAGAAGGTGACTCAAAAAGAATGCAGGGTGACTCAGGAGGAGCAGCAGAAAATTCTGAAGAGGCAGAAGATGAAGAGCCATCACCCGGTTCTAGGATGGCTGCAAGTATTGCACTCCTGCATTTTCGAGCAGGCCTGATAAGTAGGGATGAAGCACGAGTGACAGCGGGGGCAACACGCTTCCTCTTCTTTCCTACCCCTGGTAGAGGAGCAGCTGTCTCAGAACTCCTCCCTCGAGAAGAGCTTGTATCAAGAGCACTATGAGGGTCACTCCCTATCAATGCATTCAGGCCTTGGATAGGGCGCCCTTCATGACCTGGGACCTTTCGACCTTCCTTCCATTCGAAGATAAAGGTGAGGTTGTCAAAGAGGCTCCCCATCCTCTTCTCCATAGCAAAAAATTGTGGTGAAGTTTCATCCGCTGCTATCTCCCAAGGTATCCCAAGAGCCTCTCAATTCCAAGGATAGTCCAAGGTAAAAATCTCTCCTAGAGGAGGAGTCCTGAGTATCCTCTTTTGCCTAGTATCCTGATGCCAATTGCAGTTCTCCCCTTTCCAGGGGTGATCAGCCTCCTAGTACCCTCGGCTGGTAATCCTCCACCAGTGCGCATAGGCCTGAGTCGCTCGGGTCCTTTTGCCAAATGTGGTACCACATACTTGCTAACCTCGGTCATTTCTGAACATGTAGACCATGCGGTATGGATATGCTTTGGCAGCCATGATTCACGGGAAGTCCCCAGTTCTTCTTTCCTGCCAGTGTTCACTCTGCCATGGCATTTTTCAAAGAATACAGAAAAGGACAACCTTGATCAAGCCCATGCTGACGAGCAAACTGATGAGGGAAGTATCCTTTAAGTTTGGCACTGCGTGGGGTTCGATAGGCCAAAGCCCCGTCTCTGATGCTCAAATAAACATGAGCTCCTTGATGGTTGTGGGAGCACCATTCAGCTCCTTGCCCAGCTCATCAATGAATGCGCGGTCAGTAAAGCCTCCAACTGAAAAGGCGACCCGACGCATGCTAGTGAATTCATTCCCAAACAAATTATGAGCCTCCCCTGAGCTGTGAAAGATAACCTTCTGCCAGCAATCCTCATCAAGAAGGGGCATATCTTCTGCCCCGTGCCCGTACTTCTGACATAAGTGGTAGGGAAATAAGCTCATAGCCATCCGTATACGTAATGGATGGGGAATGGTGTCTTAAAGTCCCTTGGGAGGGCCTCACCCCCGACAATGACGTTGCCTCCCTCTTTGCCTTTATTGGCTTTTCCTCTAGAGATGGCTCCCAGTCCATGGCAGATACTGCAAAATAAGTTGTGCAAGGGCGTATTGGCACCCCCTCGCCATGTCACAAGCCACATAGAATGTGCCTGGACGGATGTCATTTTCCCCTCTAGGAATAACGAACTTGCATAGAAGCAGGGCCTAATATGAGACCAAGAAGACGCAGTCATCACTGGTCTCGAGTTGGTAGATTGGAGGCGTCCCCTTCACAACTACCTTTCCGTTCCTTCTTGAAGCACCTGGACCACTCTCCTCAGGGTAATCCCCTCAAAATACTTTGACCCATTCGGTGAAGGTCACCCGATAGTTGCTAGCCTTAGAATAAAGCAGTTGGTAAATCTCAAAGATTTTTTGAAGACTAGCAGGCGATTCTTCTTCTCCTAGGTGAGCATCTTCAAAGATGACTAAGTTCTGAGGCACGAACTAGTCATACATTGCTCCGATCAGTGGCAAGCCACCAATGAAGTGAAGATCTAGTAAGGAGATTCCTGCCTCCCCATGCCCAAGGAGCCATGTGTTGTTAACATGACTCCAGGTCTCCAGCAGTACCTTGAAAATGTTGGACCACCAATCATAATAGCCAGCTGAGCACTGAGCTACTGTTAGTAAAGAAGTATGCTCAAGAATGCTTCTATGTGACCCCAGCACCTGGAGGGTCCATGAAGAGTACCCCTTCAAGTATTGATGCTCTCCCTATACTCTGAGACCAGTAGAAGACCATATTAGCCCCTTGGTATTCACCATCGTCTTTCCTAGAGTGGGTAAGTTTCCACCAGAAGCCACATTATGGTGCATGCAATGAAGAAGAGTCGTCCCTTCTTAAACACTGATCTTCCCGTCATTATCCTCCCGGACCTCAAATCGAATCGAGTCGGTAATGAAAGTGACGCTAAGGGGCCACTTTGCTTTACATATTGGGGCCGTCAACCAAATGGGTTCACCTTGGACTAGAGTCTCAGCAGTAAATACACTGGTGCCAAGCTCTCCTCCCTTTGGAAGGTTCTTCACGTCAGGGATTCTGTTTGAAGGCCTAGCCATTAGACTGACTTTAAGCACTTACTGCCATGTGGAAATCACCAAGACACAAGGCTATCACTGTGCATGAAAGGCATTGACTAGCACCGCATGTGTCTAACACCGCTTGTGTCAAATAAACCTAACGCTGACTGTGCTTGTTGAATGCTAACGCCAGGTGCGTTTTGAAAGCCTAACACTGGCTATGTTTGCTAAAGCCCAACGCCGGCTATGTCTCAAAGCTTAAAGACGACTATGTCTTCATGGACTAACGCCGGCTGCGCTTTCAAGGACTAATGCCGACAGGGTTCTCAAAAGGCTAACGCCGGCTGTGTCTTCAGGACTATCGACGCTTGAAATTTTTGAGGCAACGCCGCTCGTATCTTCCACACGTGGCACAAACTTCACACGTCTCACCTCGAGCCCCAAGAGCATCGTGTGACAATCGTAGCCACGATGTGGCCTGACCCACGTCCTTGCACATGTCAACTGGCAGCCGTTCACCTCCTAGTGATTGTTCGCTGCCAATGATGGTTCACTGTCCTGTGACCTCTCGGCTTCCTGCCGGGAAACCCCTCTCACTCGTTGGAAAACTCACTGGTGGACTTTCCCCTCTTCTTCCTGAGGGTGGAAAACCATTGAAAAACTCTCGAAAACCAACGACAGTTTACTTGCTGCTCCTTGCGGCTACTTGGATCCCTTTCCTCTTCTCTAGTACTCCCAGAACCACTGTCGGAATCTCTACAAACTCCATCCAACTTCCTATTTTGCTCACACTGCCTGCTCTTCAACTCCAACAGTAGTGACCCTCGTGAAGCCCCTGCGCAACTCTGCTAGTTCTTTCTGGATGATGTGCTTGCCGGCAAACTCTCGCCTATAAACTCTATGTTCTGCCAGAACTCCCACTGGAAGCTCTCTCACTCTTACTGTTAAAGGCCTTAGCCATTTTTTTACCTTATGTAAAACGGTAAAAATGGGGTTTACCCCCTTATATAGAAAATGCTTCCTCGAAGTGACCCTCACGAAAGCAAGAATACCAAAAAGGTCCCTGAAGGCCAATCGACAATGGGTCGGATCGGATCGGGCTCAGACTTGAGATCCGAACAGAGGCTTACCGCCGTCAGTGCAATGTCTACCGTCAAATAATGATGAACTAGGGCTGGGCTAGGCCCAAGCTCGAGGCCCGATCTTAGACCAACGCCGCTCGCAGCTAACGCCGCATGTGAAACCTCGTGACTAATGCTGTGCGTGAAGCTCCCTGACGAACACCATGAGTAAAGCTCCCTAACGAACGCCGCTTGTGAACTAATGCTTCGTGCCAGTGACTCCTCAATGTCGTTCATGCAACCGGTGACTTCATGCTAGTGCCATGTATGGCTGAACTTTATCACCACTGTGAGTGTTCTACCATCATCCCCAATAGGAGTTACACCAGTGCGGCAGCCCATCATCCCCATGGAGTTAGGTGTATGCCGAAAGAGTCATGCTTACCCCTTCAATCCCCATGAGTCAATCTTGCACTAAACTATTCCCCATGGAGTTTCACCTTTCACCTTAAAAAAAAAAAGCCATGCTTAGCCCCTAACCCCCAGGAGTCCGCTCCAATTTGCCACTCCTCATCGAGTCACCATCTTTGTCTAAGCCCTCTGCTTGGGTATAGCCTTAACTATTTTATCCCCAGGGAGTCAGATTTCTATCCACAGACCTATCCCCCATAATGCTTCACCTACATAGCAACCTGCCATGGTCCGTGCTACATGACCCTAAACTGCATAGCTATGGTTCGTGCTGCATGACCCTAAACTATACAGCCATGGTCCCGTGCCGCATGACCCTAAACTGCACAGCCATGGTCCATACTGCATAACCCTAAACTGCACAGCCTTGGTCCATGCTGCATGACCCTAAACTACACAGCCATGGTCCTAGATGCATGACCTTAAACTGCACAGCCACGGTCTAGATGCAGAACCCTAAACTCCATGGTCCAAACAATACGACCTTAAATTGTAGTGGAGGTCTAGTTGCATGATCTTAAACTATATGGTCTTAGTCGCATGACCTTAAAATTGCATACCCACAGTCCAAGCTACGTGACCTTAAATCATAGTGCACGTCCTGACCACATGATGTTAAAAGGCTTAGCATCATAGTCCAAACTATATGACCTTAAAATTGTAGTGGAGGTCTAGTTGCACGACCTTAAACTGCACGGTCCTAGTTGCATGACTTTAAACTGCATAACCACGGTCCAAGCTATATGACTCTAAACTATAGTGCACGTCCTGACCGCATGACGATAAACTACTTTGCTCAGGTCTCGAAGGCATTTTCATGCACGTCTTCTTAAATCGACCCGTCTGTGTGCATGCATTACCTTCGTCAACTCCCTAGTGAATCCCTTCATTATCATTCATCATTCCCTAGTGAGTCTCACCCATGCTCACAAAACGGCGAGCCATCCCACCATCCATACTCGTCGTCAGCTAGTGGGTCACCACTTTTCACCCACCATTCATACATCATCCATCTTTCATAAGTAGTTTCATGCCATCTCCCCAAAAGTGATTCGAAACCACCACCATACTCACTCCATGGCCTCAACAGACTGCCACCCATCTCCACCATGGTTCAGCTGTATGACCTTAAACTGAAGTGCACGTCCTGGCCACATGACGTTAAATTGCTTTGCACAGGTCTTGAAGGCATGACCCTAAAAACACGCCTTCACAAAGAAAAAAAAAAAAAAGAATAACAGGCATTGTGTATACCTGAACAAGGGAATGCCATGAGTAAAAATGACGGATAGGCATGGTCATGAAACCATGAGTAAAAGAGTTCCGTAAAGTAAAAACCCGGGCACGGTGAAAACCTGAATGTCCGAAAGGTCATAGCTAAAAGATCCTTGAATAAAAGGAAGTTGGTGAAAATCGTCTCTACGGCACCGCTTCCCAAGTCCAAGTGAAAACCCGCAAACGGTACGTGGATTAATAAACAGGTTGATGCAGCGCTCGCCTCAACAAGCAACTTGATTCCATATTCAAAAGAAAAATTCCTAATGTCACAATACAAGGACCAAAAAATACGAGCATCAAGCAAGATTTCGACAGCTTCAGTCCATTTACAAAAAGAACTCAAAGGACAAAAGACTAGCCAAGAAGACAAGACAAGTCTCATGAGGAAGAGCATTATTCCCACGAGGTCACTAATGCACTCAAGGGATGCCTCAGACAAAGAAGAGAGGTATCTTGGTTGTTGAAACTGCTAGCAGTAGGCAAGGGTTATACCCACGGCTAGTCACTGCGATAAACTTAGGTACCCTGCCCACCGAGTACAATCTGGTCCACCACGCAAATAGACGCCAACCAAAGGCCCTTTAGCAGACCATCTAGAACAAACAACAAAACAAATAAACTTAGATCAAATGGGAAAAATGCCCTTCAGCATGGCACTCGATCGCTAGACAGGCCTGATTTTGACTAACAAGGTCTGTATAAAATCCTCAACTGTCATAATCACAAATAGTCCCTTGATGGTGCAGACTTCGACAAGATCTCACAAAAAAGTCTCTTCTCACCCCTAAAGTCTCCATGGATGGACCCGTACATTACATCCAACATCCAAGCATCCAAGTTACAGCATTGTGTGGATCTCCTCGACGTTCATGTGGTCTTGTGACTAGGAAGAAAAAAATAGTAAAGCCGAATAAAATTTTTTGAATTTTTTCCTTCTCGCTTCTCTCGAAGCACAACATTCAATGGGGCAAGCTGTTTGAAGATATTTTTCAGCACGTTGGGTCCCCGATGTGGAATAAAAAGAGAAGCCGATCAATAAATCCTTAATTACAGCGGAATACTTGACAGTCTCAAAATTACCCCAAAATAAGTGGAAATGTTCATAAGGACTTCAAAAGATCACCTGCAAAGTTTCTTCGTAATCTGACATGTCTAAGGCAATGCAGACAAAGAAACAATTTCGTAAAAATCAATCCTTAGCACCCTGAAACGGACCCTGCAACTAGAACTCTATTTTTGGTGTGTGAAATTATTGTGAGACCATCACCATTGGATCCGGCACGGTCGAAAACCCTAAGGTCAAGTTTTGACTTAATCGGACGCTCTAAGATAAAGTTATGGGTAAAAGACCGAAAAGGGGTAGGTCACACACTATTCCCGTGTGCCCTCCCTGTACCAAATCACCATTAAAGGTGACTAGTTTTATAGTCTCGGGTAGTGAATATCGGAAGCCATATCTCACTTGTCCCGAGTCAGATCGTGCTCAAATTTTGTGAGCTTGTTCGTCTTGTGAAGACGAGCATTTTGATATATGGTGCGCCTCGTGATGACGGCCGAGCAGGGAGAAAGGTGAGAGAGAAGTCGATGATTCGTGAAGGAAGTTGCAGGAAATTCAGCAGCGACACATCTTGCTCAAACAACCATATCACGGCGCTCGCATATCGGATTGACACGAGACCAGTTCCATCACGTGCGTAAGGTCTAGGGCTACCATTGGTTTGAACCCCGTACATGATGAATGGCCAGATTTCATACGTGAAGCCAATAAATTTTCTATAAATTATGGTCGTTGAATTCAGATTTCGACCAAAAACTCAAGCCTGTAAAATCTTCGTCTGGGCACGAAATCGAGCTGCGTTTGTTGTCACATGATCGTGACAGCATGCTCAGTGCAATACAGCAAAGAAATCATGAAGAAACATTAATATATGAGCACACTATCGATCCGAAGTTTTCAAGATTCACACGAATTTCAAGTTGCATGATCGTGGCTTAAAACACGATCCGTGGCTCGAAGTTGGTATTAAATATATCACCTTGACGAGCCCTATAAGAAAGCAATCATATTTTTGTGAAACGGGCATCGGAGCAATCCTAGATCATCCATGGAAGATCGCGCATGTTCTAAGGCAACAGTAGGGACTGTTTTGGAATTCCATGTATTGTTAAGAAGGGGCAAAACAGTCATTTTGTACCCATTTTAGAATTTCTTTTAATTCAAATAAATTGTAATTATCATCAATTATGATAGGTTTTTGGGCATCCACCCATGTTTGGGCCCAATTCTATAAAGACATGCTAAACCTAATTGTAAAAAGATCCCCCCTCATACTTTCAATTCATTAATAAAGTTCAAGTTTTTGCATTGAGTTGGATAGGCACATCTTGGAGAGAGAGAGAGGAGAGAGAAGAATTAAGCTGGTACCCCTCTTCCTCAAGGTAAGTCTCTATCTTCCTCTCTTCTCTCTCCTCCTCTCTCTCTTTTTCTTTTCTCAATTTTCTTTCTCTTCTTCTTTGAGAACATGCACGGCTGTAGCAGAGCCATGCATGCCTCTCTCTTCCTTTTATTTCTCTCTTCTATCTCTTCTTCTTCTTCCTCTTCTTTCTCTCTGTCTGAATGTGCATGGCGATGGCAACGCCATGCACGAACTTCTCTCTCTAACACACATGGCGATGGAAGCACCGTGCATATTTCCTTCTCTCTTCCTTTCTTTTTCTCTTCTCCTTCTTCCTCGTATCTTTAATTTATTCTCTCTCTGCTTCTCTGTGTCTAAACGTGAATGGCGATGGCAGCGCCATGCATGAATTTCACTCTCTACTTTGTTTTCTCTCTATAACACACATGGCAGTGGCAGTGGCAACATCGTGCGTGTTTCCTTCTCTCACTTTCCTTCTTTCTCCTCTGGATCGTTCCTAATCTCTTTCTCTCTTTCCTTCTTTCTCCTCTGACTCTTTCATAACATCTCTCCTCACTTTCCTTTTCTCTCTCTTCTTTCTTTTCATCTCTCACTGTTCACTCTCCTTCTCTCTTTACTTTCCTTTATTCTTTCTCTTCCCTAAACCCTCTTTCTTCCTCTCTGTCTTTCTTTCTCGCACCCTGTTATTTCTGTTCTCTCTCCACTCCGATCATGCACGACGATACCCCTTGCCGAGGAGGACATTCTCATCCTTCCCTTATCCTCTAGAGACATGCACAGTGAGTCGGGCCTTAACCCGAGTGGCGAGCCGGGCCACTGTCCAAGTTTCCCCTTTCCCATGTTGTGCACGACGATGCTCATCACTGTGCAAGACATTCCTCTCCTCATTCTTTGATAAGGACATGGAAACGGGCCCTTTCCCGTGTGGCGGGTCGGGTCGTATCTGAGTCCCTTACGACACGAGCGGCGATGCCTAGCGTCGCGTGTGTCTTTCTCTTTCTCTTTCTTGTCTCTCTCTCTTGACATGGATGATGGAACCCATTGCTGAACATGTTCTTTCTCTCTCCTCTTTCTTCTGTCATGGGCAGCAGAAACCATCGTCGTCCATGCTCTTTTTCTCTCCTCTTTCCCCTGTCATGGGCAATGGAACCCATCTCCATTCATGCTCTTTGTCTCTCCTCTTTCCTCTGTCATGGGAGGCAGAACCCATCATTGTCCATGTTCTTTCTCTCCTCTTTCCTATGTCATGGGCGACAGAATCCATTGCCATCCATATTCTTTCTCTCTCCTCTTTACTCCGTCATGGGTGGCGGAACCCATCATCGTCTATGTTCTTTCTCTCACTTCTTTCCTCTGCCATGGATGGTAAAACCCATCGCTGTCCATGTTCTTTCTCTCTCCTTTTTCTCTCTTCTTCTTCTCTCACCTTTCTTCTTCTCTCCCTTCTCTTCTCTCACTCACTTCTTCTCTCTCACCCTTCCTTCTATCTCTTCTTTCTTTTTCTTCTCCCTTCTCTCCATTTTCTCTTTCCTCTTCTTTCTCTCCACATTCCTCTCTTCTCTTATATTCTCTCTCCTTTCTCTTCTCTCTCTTCTCTTTCTTTTCTTCTCATTTCTTTCTCTTATCTTCTCTCTATTTCTCTCTCTGCTTTTCTTATCTCTCCTCTTTCTCTTTCTTTTTCTTCTTCCCCTCTCATTTGATCAAGGGACAAGTCTAGCACTGTCACGGTAGTCTCGTTGTCGAGCAGTATTGTCATCGTGCTGGTCTATGTTACCGTGCCCGTCTTGCTACCACATCAAGTCAATCATCATGCCAATCTAGCCACTGTGCTAGATGAGCCACCCGATCAAATGTCTTTTTCTTTTCTCTCTGTTCTTCCTTCTCCCAACCCTCATCTCATCATTTCTTCTCTTTTTTCCTTTGAATGCACACGTCTGTGTGCATTCACCCAAAGATAAGGTGGGGTCTCTTGGCCCACTTGTCTTGTAAAATTAACCATGTGTGTATGATCGTAGAAACAGGAGAATACAGGTCAAGGAAGGCGATTTCGAACCAGTCGTACGACTAGAGGGACTTTCTTCGTGATCTAAGAGGGCGCTCAAGTGAGCCAGCCCGAGTATGTCCCGAACCTACTTTAAATTCCTCTCTCATTGGTTGGTATACCTGGCCTTCTTCTAAGCAAGGTTCCTGGGTTCCCTTCAAAACCCGAGACACGTGTCACCAGATCCGGGGGCTAGATCGAGGCACCTAACCAAGGGAGTATGTGTATCCCTCTCTAACAAAACAATCCATGGCCGTGAAGAAATATAATGAATTAAAGATGTCCAAGGGCATGACAATATTGGACCATGTGCACACGTTTCGTGTATTAATCCGAGAGATGGAGGCTACCGATATGAGACCCTTGGAACCCATGCAAGTGGTTCATCTTATGAACTCTCTCCCAAACTCATGAGAAACCTTCTTCACTTCCCTTTCCACACGACAAAAAGGTTATGAAGTTGGAGGAGCTCATCACATTAATCAAAGGTGAGGAAGAGAAAAGGAACACGAGGTATGCACCGACACCAATTCCAACACCAACAAACTCAAAGGGAGGCCGTCCATATGGTAAAATCGCAACCCTTCTTCAAACCTAAAAAGGGAAAGGGAAGAAACAATTTTAGAAAGAGAGGGGATGATAAGAAAAGAGGTTTTGGGAATAAAGGAAGGAGAGAGACTAAGACTTATTTCCTTTGCAAAAAGGTGGGCCACATAGCCAAGTATTGTCGATCCAACAAGAAACTTATTTGTGTGGTCTTTGAAACATTGTTAGTCAACCCCAAGGGTGCATCTTGTGTCTTGACTCAGAAGCTACGACTTATGTCACAAACACCAAGGATGGCTCCTGCTCTTTTACTCTTGTGGGGCTGGGAGAGTAACATATTTATATGAGAGGGAACCAAAACACCGATATACTAAAAGTCGGGGATTATGCGCTCCAATTGAAAAGTGAGCGTATCTTAATCCTAAAGTAATCATTTTATGCTCTCGATATGAGGAAGTGCATGGTTTTGCTTCCCAAGATGCCTAGAGCACTATTGAAATCAAAGAAAATATTGCATACCACTCGTCCACAAGTGGTTTGGATGCTACTTTATGGCATATGTAGTTAGGACACGTAAATTACAAAAGAATGGAAATATTCCAAAAAGGATGGGATCCTTCAAAATTATAAGGGAGATTTATCAAAAGTGTATGAGTCATGTGTGCAAGAAAAACTAACAAGGCAAAATACCACCGGGGCAAAAAGAGTATGGGGTTGCTATGCTCAAGTCTTTATCCCATATCAAAATAGGATAAACTTGAACCCAAAATAGTGAAAGCCATATTCATTGGCTACCCAAATCATGGAAAGAGGTATCGATTCTACAACCATAAAAATGGGCGGTCATTGAAAGCCGCGATACTCACTGCTTCAAGAAAGAATTCCTTGAAGCAAGAGTGAGTCACAAACAAGCTGACCTCTTTGAAGAGGCAAGTGACAAGGTTGTGTTTTTAGAATCCGAACCTGAATCCTCAAATCGACTTGAGCTTGAACCCAAACTAAGAAGAAGCCATCGAATTAGTAGATCACCTCAATACCTTGAATACTTTGTCTACCTCGGGGAACACTATGATAGGGTTGGGGGATGAATAAGATGTTGAGCCTAAAACTTACCATGAAGCCTTAACCTGTCCCGAAAAGTACTATTTGATAGAAGCCATGAGAGAAGAATATTATTCCATAAACCAAAACCATATTTAAGAATTAGTACCTCTACCTCGTAACTGTAAGGCAATAGGATCTAAGTGGATCTTCAAAAAGAAGTTAAATTCAAAAGGGAAAATAGAAAAATACAAAGTCAGACTTGTAGCCAAGGGATTCACCAAAAAAGAAGGGATAAACTATGATGAAACCTTTTCCCTAGATGCTAAGTTTCTATCTATCCGAATCCTAAGAACCATAGCTGCCCATTTTAATTTTGAGGTCCATCAAATGGATGTGAAAACAACCGTCCTAAATGGAGATTTGGAAGAAGAAATATATATGAAACAACTCGAGAGATTGAGGAAAAAAGAAAGAGAAATCTAGTGTGCAAACTCAACAAATGCCTCTATGGTTTAAAACAAGCATCGCAACAGTGGTACATAAAATTTCAAGAGACCTTAACTCTTGCAAGGTGTACTTTAAATGAAGAAGACTATTGTATATATAAAGAGGTCAGTGCGAGGGATGTGATATTCATTTTCTTGTATGTGGATGATGTGCTAATCGTTAGTAGTCGATTACCCTAGTAGTAGAGACAAAAACATTCCTTGCACAAGACTTTGATATGAAGGATCTTGGAGAAGCTTCATATGTGTTGACATCAAAATATTAAGAAACAGAAAAGAGAGAACCATCTAACTTTCCCAGGCAACCTACTGCAAGAGGATACTGGAACAGTTTGAGATGGATAAATGTAAGCCAATGTCTACCTTGATAGATAAAAAGACAAAGCATAGTTATAAGATAGGTCCTACTAAAGATGAAGATAAGAGAGCCATGGAGAGAATGCCATATAAAAGAGCGATGAGATCCCTTACATACGCCATGATGAGGGCAAGGCCTGAGTTGTCCTTTGCTATGAGCATGGTTAGCTGGTTCCAATGCAACATTGGGGTTTGTGAACTACGTGCTTACATATGAATGAGGATCTAAAATTGTAATTCAAGGTTACTCCGATGCAAGCGACCTAGGGGATCCAAATATGCGAAGTCCACATCTGGATATTATGGAGGTTGAGTACGTGGCATTTTGTTTGGCTTCTAAAGAGGCTGTGTGGATTAAGAAATTTTTTAATTGCCTTGATTTTGACCCCCTGAGTTATGAGGTAGTGAGAATGTTCTGCGACAACACGACCGCGACTTGTGTGTCAAAAAGAGATACATTTTCATAAGAACTCTAAGCACATAAGGCCTTGCTTCTATCACATGCGAAATGAGGTGAGATTCGGAGAGATTGAGATCAGCTATATACCTACAGAGGTGATGATGACAGACCCTCTTACAAAGGCGATTGCACTTAATATTTTTGTGCGACAAGTGAGAAATGTGGGGATGAGAGAAAGTATAAATGAGAGAATGAAAGACCTTCAAAGGCCAAGTGGGAGATGTTGGGTGTCTGTGGCCATTAAAGGCCTTATACGTACTTATAATTAAACATTTAATATAATAGAACTTGAACTCAATGAGAATGTGGTCTTGTGTAGACCATACTAAGCAAATGATGTCTGCTGATACCAGATTGAGCTTGACGTGCTAGGCCAGTCGGTTGGAAAAAACCCATGTCACCTAGGTATGAAGATTAAACTAATAAGGGTTATAATGAGTCATCCCTTGAGATGTGGTCACATCAGGTCTAAGTGACATTAGTTCTTCTCTAGGGGAAGACCTAAAATCCACAGACTGGGATTACATCTCCTTACCTATTAGCTGACTTTGGTGGCCTAATCATGAGCCCCTGTGATAGATTGTTGGTCATGAGAACCATTGGGTCAGTTTGAGAAATAAAGTGTGGATCATGGTCGACAGTAAAAGGTGGAGTGATTTAGAGTTTTAGTTATTCCTAAACCATATGGATCAAATTCCCTTCAAAAGTATTTAATTATAATCTTTTTAATGTTATTTGTTTTTTATAATTATTGTTTGAAGTTTTTTGAATCTTTGGGTATTTTATTTATGTAATTGGATTTATAAAACCAGAGATATTGACTTTTCATTATTAAATTGGAATTAATAAATTCTAAAAAAATTTATTTAATTTTAAAAATAAATCATTGATGCATGGGGGCCTATTATTATACATGGGCTCACCATAGCAAGTTGGTGGAGCCCATGAGAGCCCACATAGGGTGGCACACCCAACCCCTTTCTACTTTCTACATTGTATGCTCAAGCAAAGATGACTTGAGACTTAACATAGTATGTTCTAGAAAGATTTGATTTTATAGAGGTTTTGAAATCAAACAAGAAAAGTATGAAGAGGCATGTGCATAAGAATAGAAAATACAATATTATTATTGATATTTTCATATTTAATTTAATTGATGGGAAATTGGTTTAGGGAATGGAGGATAAAGGTTCTAGCACCTTTCATAAGATCATGATGGCTAATCTATAGAATGGATGACTCACATCTCTGACCCCACAAGTTACCCTAGATTAATGGTACAAATTCAATCTCACTAAAATGGCCAGCCATATGGAAACTCTAAGAAACCCTAATCTCATTGAAGCACTATATAAAGGGGTGCCCTCTACCCATTAGAATACACCTCTCTCTCTTTTCTTTTCCACATCCCTCATACAGGGGCATGCCCCACCTAGAGTTACTCTCTCTTTCTCTCTCTCATCCCATAAGAGGGGCACGCCCAACCTAGTTAAGCTCTCTTGTTCTCATCCAAAGGGGTACGCCCCACCGAGCTTGGTTAAGATCTCCCTTCTCTCATGGCCTATGGGTTCAGGGCTAAGTATTGAGAATCCTATCTCTCATCTAGGTTATGAAGGGGTAAACCTTAGTTTTTAGATCTTGTGATAAAGATTTCTTATTCCATTGGAGGTTTGACCTGTATGTGTTCCCATCTTGGAGACTGAGATTGACCATTGATCCCGCACCATTGGAAGTGGCGACTCGGTGTGGGGTGTATTAATCCCGGTTGAGGCAATCTTCGACGTCCTTTTTCTTGTTTCTTGCTATACTTATTGTTTTTATCTTTTGTTATTCCCAAGCTTAGTATTGTGGTTTTAATTGATTAATAAAAGACTTGTTTTAGTGGCATCAAGTTTAAGATCTAGTCTTATTCTTCTTTTATTTCTTTCAAGTCAATTTATTGTAATGGACAATTTGTAAGTGATCTAGCCAAAATGAAAAAGTAATAGAGAAGAAAAAAAACATATATAT
>NW_006497781.1:836715-884652 GCF_000471905.2 Amborella trichopoda
CTCTCTCTACTACCTACCTCTCTCTCTCTCTCTCTCTCTCTCTCTCTCTCTCTCTCTCTCTCTCTCACACACACAAACACACACAAGGCTTTTAGGTCTCTCACACACACACAAGTTTTTAGGTCTCTCTCTCTCATGCACACCTAAATTTTGATTGGTTCATTTTTTTATGAAAGAATTCTTGTTTTTTATCACAAATAGGGCTCCTAAATACGCCAAGAAGCTTTTGCATAGACCATAGAACACTAGACCACTAAAAAAAAAATCATAGAAGTTCATAACCTTCCATAGAGTTTATTCATAGGAAGATGTCACTCAATCAGTCCCAAGCCAATACCATCTTGTATAGATTGAATATTTTTTACTTGTCCAAATTTTACCTCAATCCAATGCATGCAAATTTATGGCCATCTTGCAGTTGACAAATTGTGAAGCTATGCACAGTACAGCATTTGTCATTGATGACACAACATGTGTAGTTCTCGTCACAAGTTGTACAGTCCTACATTGTAATATGAACACCTAAAAGAATATAATGGAAACCTCCATAATGCTTATTGATAAGGGAAATTGTGATTTTAATGTGCTATTGGGAAAATCATGGCTATTGACTCAAAAACTTAAACCACTCAAACTTTGCCTATAGATACCCCCTCTTAGATTCGGTCTAGACAAGAGAAGACAGATCAAATCTATCAGCGATAGGGACTGAGAGATTTTTTTTTTGTTTGGGTAACTCAGTGGGGCAGAAGGTCTCCTGCCTGTTTTTCATTAATATAAGAAATAAAAGACATTACAGCTTGTTACTTTACAACCCTAGGATAAGGCACTTGTACCAGATCATGAGTTAAAGCAAGAGAAAAAAAATCCGGTGGATGAGAATGCTTAACTGTAGCTTCAGTGTGGGGTGCAGCTCTCTTTGCAAGATTATCAGCTGCCATGTTGGCCTCACAAAAATTGTGGTAAATTAGCCACCTATGATTAAAAAGTATGTATCGACAATTTGTTGCAACCATATGTAACGTCCAAGGAGGTCGACATTGTTTTTTTCAATAACATTAACCAGTAATGCATAATCACTTTCAATTTGAAGAGGGAAGCATTGCAATTGCAAGGCTAGGATCAAACCTTCTTCAAGAGCAAAGAATTCTGCATAATTGTTAGAAGCAATACCGAAGGGTTTAACAAATGCAACAATGAATGCACCATCACAATCTTTAATATCACCATCCCCACCCACGCGGCCTACGTTACACATTGAGACCTCATCAATGTCTAACTTGAAATGACTAGGGCTAGGAAATGACCATGCCACAGGGACAATAGTTTTAACCTTTTGCTGATGCCATATGAACTTTAAGTTTTCAATGATTGCTTTCTCTGCCAAATGGAAAGTCCAGGATTTAGCATTAGCTAAATCCCGAACATGAGAAATGATTTGTCCAAGCAATTATTCCCTTATGCTTAACTTTGATTGGAAATATCTTCGATTATGCTTCTCCCATAACATGAGAAATGATTTGTCCAAGCAATTGTTCCATTCTGTTTAACTTTGATTGGAAAAATTTTCGATTGCGCTCCACCTATAGGAACCAAATAGTTGTGAAAAAAAACAACATCTAGAATTGAATAAACCATCAGATCTGAATTTGAAAGCTAACCAATTTCTCAATATTATTGGAATATAAGTGTAAAAAATGAAACGCTTATCACATCACCATGGAACCATCCTCAATATAACCTGAAAAAAATCACAAAGACCAGTAGATGGCAGGGACTTTCATCATAATTTTTGCAAAAGGAACATACAGGAGGATCTTGAGCTATCCCACGCAATTGCGAAAGAGAAATAGTAGGTAACCGATGATGAAGGGCCAACCAGGAAAACCATTTTGCTCGAGGGTGACATTTTGAAGACCAAATAGTTCTGAATATCGGTTGAGAGGGGCCCTTGTGTCAAATGAAATCCCAAGCTTCTTTAGTCGAGAACAGTCGACTCACAGAATAAGTCCATACCATAAAGTCTCTATGTGGCTGTAATAGAATAATAGAACTCTCAACCTCCTTCCATATTTGTATCAAGGAATCTGATGTAGGCAAGGGTAAATTTCAAGACTGGGGAATGCGTTCAATATAATCGGAGACCATGGGCATAACAACCTCAAGATCCTGATGAACATTCATACCATAAGAGTCCATATCAACTTTTCTGATAGCCATGGGTCTGCCCAGAAATCCACCTGCTGACCATTACTAATAACCCATTGAACATTGTCCTTCAAATGAGACAATCCAAGCAGAATATCCTTCCAAGCATAAGATGAGTACCTCTTTTCTTTAGCCCCCTATATAGAAGAATTCTTGAAGTAACGATACTTAAAAAATCAAGCTAATAAAGATTAAGGTCTGCCAAGTTTCTCCTGGCCAATTTCATCATCCCTGCAATATTAAAAACCCCAATATCAGGAACCCCTAGTTCCCCTTTTGCTTGAGTTAGACAAATTGTTCTCCGTTTAACCAGATGCACTCCCATCTTCTCAGTCACGCCTGCTCATAGGAAGTTCCTCAGCAACAAGGCAATCATATCACTGTTTCATTTTGGTAAGATAAATAAAAGGATCCAGAATATAGATGAAGCATTAAGAACTGATTTCAACAATTGGAGCCGCCCTGCATATGATAGAGATAAAGCCTACCAAGTGCCTATTTTGCCAAGCACCGAATGAAAAGCCTTAGGTATCATACTTTGCTTGGTGGTATAATCCAACTGCCCACTAAGAAAATCCATCACCAGCAGAAAAAATTGGGAGATAAGGGATCCCCTTGTCTAAGACCTCTTTTCCCCCTGAAATACCCGTTAGGAGACCCATGTTGCAGAACATAGAAAGGAGGAGTAGAAATGCAAAGACTAACCCAGGAGATAAATTTTTTTGTAAATCCCAAAGCAATAATAATAAAGGACTAAGAAACTCTGCCATAAGCACTGCTCAAGTTTAACTGTAAACACATTTTAGCTCTAGTGGAGTTCTTGTAGCAAAGATATAGGAGTTCATTAATTGTCATAAGCACTACTCAAGTTTAGCTGTAAACACATAAGCGCTACTCTAGTTCTCAATCTTATTTAGACCCTGGATCTAATTCATAGGACCATATGCTTCCTAACCCTAATATTGTTATGAATATTCTAGCTACCCAAACCCTCTATCTTGTTTAATTAATTATCCAAACCCTAGATCTTTATGACTCTATCAACAAACTCTACATCTACCATCTTATAGCCCCATGCCCAAGATCCACCCATATGCACCCTACTGATTCCAAATTCGTGTACCTTTGATACAAACCTCTTTCAAAACTCACCCCTTCCATCTGATCTAGGCCCCAACTCCCTGTGCCAGGCTAGAGGGTCCAGCCTCTAGGTACATTTCTTTGTTGTTTAATTGTATTTCTTGTTGTTTGTCTTTGTTTTAAAACCTATTTCAAAACATGTTCTCATGTTTTCCCTGCTCTTTCTAAAAGTTATATTTTATTTTACACAAATCTAAACTGACCCTCAACTACTGATGAGAAAGATGTATCTCTTAAGACTAATTTATCATAGATCAGAATTTGACAGGACCCATCTCTACAGAGTATATAAATTAATGATTTTGTCAGAGGAGGCCCCTAGGATGAATTTGCATGCAAAATCAAAACCTAAGCAAAATTTTATGGCACAAGGTCCTTGGAGAAAAGCGACATGATTCTTGCCGCAACTGCTGGACCAACTAGCGATGCACATTGCGTCACACATTTTTGTCTAGTTTGGAAAACTTGGCTTCCCATGCAAGAACTTTCCTAGGTCCAACTCCAGAAGATTTTCTCTATTGTTTTATGCCTCTTTTCCTTTTGTGTCATCCATCTTTCTTTGGTTGCTTGTCACTTTATTTTCTATTAGTTTTTTCTGCATCAAGCACAACCTGAGGCATCTATTTTAGGACTACTTCCGATCCACTTGCTCTAATCCTTGCTACTTGAGATTTAACCTTTGGGTGGTCTGAAGCAGCCTTATAGACTTGTCGAGGCTGTCTTAGACCTACACCAAAAATAGCAGAGTTCCCCAAGAAATCATGAGAGGCTTCGCACGACGCATCAGGCTTCACAAGGTTGTTGGTGCTCTACGACACACGTCACATCACTAAATTCAAACAGGTCCCAAAATCAATGGTGGGCCATGTAGTTCATGTCCTACAACTCCCCTCGCTACTTCGGCTTTTAAAAGAATAAAAACAAAACATAAGATAAAATAAAATAAAACTTCTCACTTTCTACTTTCTTTTGTAGCTGTTATATGCAATTTTTTGTTATATTTTGCTTTCACTAAAAGTAAAAACATAAAAATTAGGTAGCACATTCCTTGTTTTCATTTTCTACTATGGTTGTTTGTTTTGTGTTTTATCTTGCTATATTTCATTATAAAAGAATGTTTCACTTGTGATATTTTAGTCAAATAAGATTTTTCTTACCTAATTTGTTATGTGTTGGCACCCCATTTAGCACCCTCTTCATTGAGTGCCCATTATCCACACTCCTGTTACCCACTGGACCAGGGAAGCCTATGAAACCATTTCAAGTGTTCTAAAAGCATCTAAAAATTGCATTCAAGTAGTAAGGGAACCTAGCCTTTTAGAGGTGGTACAGTTGGGGACCATGCAACTTTCATGTGAGCACCCCTCCAGTAATCCTTGCTTTAAAGGAAGCCCACATGTAGTAGGATTGAAGCACTCCATTCACAACAGGCTCGGACCTACTTGGGTACCCATATAAGTCTTATCACATTTCAGGATTTTTGATAGCTAGGAACCCCACATAGCCCATCCTTACCCTAGTGACATAGGTCAATTTTTTCAAATATTTTTGTTTGGTTCAATGCCTGACTCATTAGATTAGACTAGGGCCAATCGTAATGGCCGATGACCAACTCGGGAAAATCCCAACTCACAGTTAGAGTTTGTGGCCCTTTCTCTAGCTTGGTCTAAGACATCGAGCCATCGGTATGGGGGGGCACCTCGTCCCTTCGATGCATAAGACCTCAATGGGTGAGTAGAACCTCGGATCATATGGAACCGTGTTTAGCCATCCTAGTCTCCAAATCAATGACCCCCATGACCACCATTTAGGAACTATGGACCATCAACCCTTGTAGTTTGGAGCAACCTCAATCATCAACAGGCCCGGGTAGGGGCCAATATTGAAAAAATATTTAGTCAGTCTGATCGAGTTCAGGGGCAACACTTGGAGCATCTCCAGGCAACCAACTCGAATTGGGTCTGCCATGATGGTAACACTTGGAGCATCTTCAACCAACCAACTCGAAGTGGGTCCGCCATGATGGCAACACTTGGAGCATCTCCAGCCAACCAACTTGAATTGGGTCCCCCATGATGACAACACTTGGAGCATCTCCAGCCAACCAGCTCGAATTGGGTCAGCCATGATAGCCATTCATTAAGCAGATATTCGAACCAATGGTCAACTACCAATAGTCAGGCATCTAGTGGGGGGTCTAGCTCAAGGCGTCAACATTCTAGCCGAGAGAGTTCAGTGTTGGTCAATGAAAACCCTGTCTTACAAGCCTATTTCCATGATTTAGCGAGTCAAGGATACACTATTTGAGTGTCAGATGGATTGGTCATTCGTCTCGAAACCTCATTGCTCAACATCTGCCTCTATACCAAGACCAATTGGTTCACCAAGCTCAACTTTCAAGAGACAACTTGGTCAGCTGACTCATCAAACACCAGACAATTGTTCGTTAACCCAATTGTAGTTATGTCCACAATTCAGCAAAATAAGATGGAGGAGAACATGAAAAGAAATTGAGGTTTCTTTAAAAAGATTGGGGATAAAGACTTTGCAACCCTTGAAGACTATGTGGAAGAGACCTTCAGGAATCTAAAAGACCTTCTAGCTGGTTTGGCATGCCATATTTTAGACACAAGTTTTTTGGAAAAGGCGACCCCAAAATCTATGTAGAAGCCTACTTACTCATTGTTCCAGTGTTACAAGGCATGCCTCACATCCTTAAGGCAACATTCAAGCATAGCATGTTAGGACAGCAATTTGTATGATTATGAGCTGATGAATAATGACACTCAAATTACTCTCAACAAGATGTTTAGATGCTTTGCCTCACACTATCATGAGGTAAAGCCTCAACCAATCACCCTTGGAGAGCTAACTATCATAAAGCAAGAAGCCACAAACTCCTCATAGTCCAAGCCTATTCATACAGATAGCTAGAACAAAGTAGTAAGCCTAGGGAATTCATGCCCATTGACAAGACGATGAGCAACATCTTTAGAAAACTACTTAAATGCCAAATCGTTGAGCTGCCTACAAACATATTGGATCCCCTTGCTTCCTTTAGGGAATAAGTCTAAGTGGTGCGAATGGCACCGAAATCATGCCCATGACACTGAGGAATGTTATGCTTCGGCATAAGATTCAGAATTTACCCAATGGATGCATTATGAAGACTAAGGAGAAGGCCGAGCATACTAGCCACTTGGTCGACCATGCCAAAACAGACTAATCGAAAACCCTATCTAGGCCAGAAGGCCACCCAATTTGGCCTTGGAGTACAAGAAAGGGCCGACCCCAGAACTCATTGTATCTCCAGATCTATGTTACAAGAAGAGGTTAGAGAACACGCCATCCCATGGGGAACTCCCATAGGGACCGAGGAGGAAAAACTGCAAGGACACCACTCTGTTCTTCTCATCGAAAAAGGCTTGAAAAAAGAGTCAAAAAAAAATTAAGACTCAAGAACTTCGATCTACCAAGGACAAGTTGGAGAGATGAACCTGTTAGAAGTTTTAAGAGGCCCACTTGGGCCTCCTTCATCATATTTTCAAGCCAACCCACCTAAGTGGGATGAAGAACTGAACCTGGAGGGACCAATTCAGCTACTTTCTCATAATGACGATAGTCGGCCCTCGATCTCAACATTCCTGGGGACCTAGTGTGGGACTTGGCCCAAGATCACTCTCTCAGAAGCCACGGGTGTGTGGTCGCCCTTGCGTGATTCCCCTGCAGCTAGAACCAACAAAGAGAATAGTTTGAAAGGGTGCGAGGCCGGACCAACCTAGTAGAGTTGGGTTCGTGAAACGCCTGGGCGTGTGAGCTTCCATCATAGGTCACGAAACAGAAAGCCTCCTACCTCATAGCTAGGTCCAGATCTGGTTCGCTTGCTTCACACTGCGCCTTAGTAAACACACAAGAATAAGATGGTTAGATGATGGGTCATCGACCTTGGTTTGTCCTCTCATAAAAGGTATTTATAGTTATAGAGTCATGGTGGTAGGGGTTGGTCAAAAGAGTAAGAGAAGAAGAGGAGGAATGCGGAGAAAGAGAGAAAAGAGAAGCGAAGAGAGGGAAAAAGGGAAAAGAGAAGAAGAAATAAGCATTTCAACAACCTTTCGGCACCACTTCCTCTAGGAGGCATCAACGAGGGTACGAAAATGCATCAAACCGAAGTCTGAATACCCTGGAGGATGCTTTGAGGATCGAATACTGTGGGACAAGCCCAAACAAGATGAACTTGGGGGTGCCTCCTAAGAGCAGACGATGCAAAAGGAAGAGAAGAAGAAGAAGGAGAAGAAGAAAGAAGAAGAAAGGGAAAAGAGAGAAGGGTAAAAGGACAAACAATTTGACAGCCTTTTGGCACCACCTCCCCTAGGAGGAATCAACGGTGATACGAAAAGGCATTAAACCGAAGTCTAAATACCCCGGAGGATGCCTTAAAGATAGAATACTGTAGGACGATACCAAAGAGGAAGAACCTTGGCAGAGCCTCTTAAGAGCTGTCGAATGCAAAAGAAAGAGAAGGGAAATAAGAATAATGATGAGAAAGAGAAGAAAAAGTGAGAAGAAAAGAGAAAAAGGGAATTCAACAATCTGACAGCCTTTCGATGCCACCTCCCCTAGGAGGAATTAACAGTGGTACAAAAAGGCATCAAACTAAAGTTTGAATACCCCGGAGGATGCCTTAAGGATAGAATCTTGTGGGACATGCCCAAACATGATGAACCTCGATAGAGCCTCTTAATAGTAGTCAAATGCGAAAGAAGAAGAAGAAGCAGGGAAGAAGAGGAGAGAAGAAGAGAAGAGGAGTGAAAAGGAAAGAATAGATAAAAGAGAGAAGAAAGATCTATGGGAGTGAAGAGTGGGAGAATTGGGGAGGGGGGGGGGGGGGGAGTACTTCAAGGGATGCAAAGAAGGTCTAGTACTATAGGACATGCCCAAAACAGGACGACTCCCAGCAAAGCCTCATAGGAGTAGTCTAAAAGAGGGAAAGAGAGAATGATGAAGATATGAGAAACAAAAGAAATGGGGAGGCACTCTAAGGGATGCAAAGAAAGTCTAATAATGTGGGACAAGCCCAAAACAATATGACCTCCAGCAGAGCCTCGTATGAGTGATCTAAAAGAGGGGGATAGAGGATGATGAAGAGAGAATAAAATTCAAGGGAGAAAGAGAGATTCATTCAAGAAAAGAGAAAAGAAGAGTCAAGAGAGAAAGAGTTTCATTTAAGAGAGAAATAAAAGAAGGTTCAAGAGAGAAAGAGATTCATTTAAGAGAGAGAGGAGTTTGAAAGAGAGCAAGGTTCAAGGGAGAGAGATTCATTTAAGAGAGAAAGAGAAGACTTTGAAAGAGAAAAATATTCAAGGGAGAGAGAAATTCATTCAAGAAAGAAAAGAAATTAAGAGAGAAGAGAGTTTCATTTAAAAGAAGAGAGAAGAGTTTAAAAGAAAAGAATGTTCAAAGGAGAGAGAAATTCATTCAAGAGAAATAAAAATTAAGAGAAAAGGGAGTTTCATTTAAGAGAAGAGAGAGAAGAATATTCAAGAGAGAAAGAGTTTCATTTAAGAGAAGAGAGAAGAAGGTTCAAGGGAGAGATAAATTCATTCAAGAGAGAAAGAGAAGAATAAGAAAGAGAAGGTTCAAGGCAGAGAGAAATTCTTTCAAGAGAGAAAAGAGAACTTAAAGATGATTGAAAGGGAGAGAGTTTAAAGAGATTGAAAGGAAGAGAGAGAAAGTACTTAAAGAGATTGAGAGAGAGAGTTAAAATTTGAGAGAAGAAGATGAAAGATTTAGAGAGATGAGGAGGAGAAAATCTCCTGAGCAACAGCCTGGTCTACCCCCATAGTGAGGTGAAAGAGAAGGGGAGAGAATGAGAGAGATTCGAAAGAAAGGAAGTGAGACTCGGGACAGCAGCTTGAGCCACCCCCAGGGCAAGAGAGCGAAGAGAGAGAGGGAGAGAGAGAGAGAGAGAGCGAGTGAGAGAGAGGGGAGCGGTGAGGCCCGGGATGGCAGCATGGGTCACCTCTAGAAAGAGAGGAAGAGAGAGAAAGAGAGAGAGAAAAGTAGTGAGGCCCAGGGTGGCGACCTGGGCTGCCTCTAGAAAGAGAGAGAAAGGGATTAAGAGAGAGGGGCAGTGAGGCCGGGGATGGTGGCCTGCCTGAGCTACCCCAAAGAGAGAGAGAGAGAGAGAGAGAGAGAGAGGAGGGGATGGGCCCAGGCCAACGACCTGGGTTGCCCCTCTAAAGATAAGACGCGATAGAAATAGAGGAGAGAGGGAGAAAGAGAGGAGAGATGGGGAAGAAGAGAGAGACTTAAGAGAGAGAAGATGAGAGAAAGGAAAGAAATTAAAAGAGAGAGAAAGAGGATCAAGTACCTAAAAATGGGGCCGAGTTTGGACCCGGTTGGTAGGCTTGGTCCGGGTTGCCTTGGGGGCCTCCTTGTGGGGCTAGGGTCTTGAAGAGAGGGTTGAGTCAAGTGGGTCAAGTAGGCATGGGCTTGGGTTGGTTGGGGAGTATAGGTGGGGTGTTTCTTGTGGAGTATGGGGTTAGGGTGTGGGGTAAGGTTTATGGAATAGGTTAACTTAAGCGAGTAGGGTGGAGTAGGAGTTGTGATGGTCTAAGGAGTATAGGTGGGGTATGGGCTACGGTGGTCTAGGGAGTGTAGGTAGGTGAGAGTAGAGCTTTGGAAGTTCGAAGGATTGGAGTGGGAAGTTCAAGGGGTAAACCCTCAAGGGGAAAAAATATTCTCTCTCCTCTCTCCCAAGTTGAAAATGAAAGCAATAAGGTTGAAAACCAAGCTAAAAATATCTTATCAACAACCTTTTTCACTTATGTCCAACTTAGGGTTACAAAATGAGCATGAGATGCTTATATAATCCCCTTGAAACATGGGTGGATGAAAGAAAGTAAAGGAAATTATCAAAAATTACAATTTATTGAATTAAAATGTAAATCTCGTTTTTGGGGAAAAATAACGATTTTGCCCCTAGTTAGAATTATGGAAATGGCCAAATGGTCCCCAAAAGGTTCCATAAGCCATAGCCATGGTTCAAGAATATTTTCAGGTGCTTCCAGTGATCTTCTAATGAAAATAACAACGTAGAAATTACGGACTCGACGAGACGATCGTTTTGATGTAAAGCTTTGGTCTTGAATCAAGTTTTTTGACCTACTTTGAAAATTCGGCCAAATACCATAGACCTGAGATCTTTAACACTTGATCTTGATCATTTCGTTATGTTTCGGATCGATTTCTTTATTACAAATTGATGGGGATACTGTCACGGTCATTTTGTGATAAAACTCCCTCAATTTGGTTGTCAATCGTCGCTTTCTAATTGGGAAAGTCATCGGAAAACAGGATTCCGATCGTCGAAAATAATGCCTTTTTGAAACTTGAAATATGGTGTCTTATAATATTCAATATTTCACAAATTTTACCTCAAACCGAAGCCCTCTAAATTGTAGTCACGACGAACCCATATTTGAGGCGATCTGATGCCGAAGCTCCGAGATATGGCCATTCGAATGGGAGGATGTTCTTCTTTTAAAATTCTGTAACACATGAGTTTTTGAACCTCACTTCTCTCTATGATTTCTCTCAATCCGAGAATCGTCTCAAGCCATATCTTTTATCAAAACATGCGGCTTGATGAGATCTACCACATACTAAAATTTGGGATCGATTGGCCTCATGAAGAGAGAGTTATGACCTTTGCAGGAAATACCGAAATCCAATGGCACAATTTCCATGTTCATCGAGGCTGCACCAAAATAGTGTAAAACCTACCCATTTTTTGTAAGTTAAGCCCAAAATGGTTCAGAAGCATTCAAATGAGATGAAAATCCAATGGCTGTGATCTGACGCTCATCTAAGAGCTTGGAAATATAGCTCTAGTTATGAGGTACTTTTCAGAATGATAGAGAGAGGTGCTACAAAACATAAATTTCATCTTAATCTGGTTATCTTGATCAGATTAGGACGAAACTTGGTGTTTCTTAAAACACCAAATGCCACCCTTTCATGATTTTCAGGGCCAATCTGACACCTTTTCAAATTCACCCAAAATTTGGCTTATTCGATCAGTGCTCTCGTAGTCTGCATGCATTTTTTATACTCGTGGGACTAAGTTGCGACTAGCTCCTTCCTTATTCACATCAGGGATACAAGAACGTCAAAAATACTGTAGAACAGCTTTTCTCGCTGATTGTTGCTCTTCAAGAGGAGCGAGAAGTGAAACATTCGGAATAAAATTAGTTTTTCAAGTTTCGTTTTCTTCCCAATCACTGGCATCGACATGACATTCGAGAGGAAATCATGGGAAGCTTCTTCCCTGGGGGACAACTGAGGTGCTCTAACGATTAGAGGGCTTGATAAGGGCTTGTAGACCCAATACCACTAGGACATTTGAGGGAGAAGAGATTTGATCCACTGGTGGGGATCTTGCTTAAGGGCTTTCTTCTCACTTCAGTATTTCTTTTTGGTTCCAACAACTGGTGGCCTTATTGAAGGGCTTGAAAACCTAGTCTTATCATGATCACATTTGTCTGGCAATCAGGGGCCTTGCTTATGGCCTTCCTTCCCAATCTATTAGGTTTTGAAGAAAGTCTGGTGGTCAGGGCCAATGGGAGCTTCCTCCTCGAGCCATCATAACTTTCAATTTTGAGGAAGTTCGGTGATTTGGGGCCTTGCTTAAGGGCTTGAAAACCCAATCCACCGAGCTTCTTTTCTTAGTCTTCTAGTAGGGGCCTTTCTTAAGAGCTTCCTTCCCACTTCGGGAGATGTTTTGCTTTTGATAGACAGTCGAGGGCCCTACGTGGGCATACAAACTGCTACACCATGGTGTGGAACTGTTGATAGTTAGAGGCTTCCTTTGGGGCATATACCCAATCTGCTAGGGTCTAGTCAGTGATAATGGAGGTTTTCTCCCTGAATGTAGAAGCATGTATAGAGTGGGGAGCCTTATTAAAGCGGTTACCTGAGCTACCGAGGTGCTGACCTGGCATGACAATCAATAGGCCTTTTGGGGGTATTGTGACCCATTCTGTTGACATGATTCTTTTATTTTTGTTGACTTCATGGTTGAGAAATTCTTTCAGCGTGTGACAAACCTGACTTGCCATCTTGACTATTTTTCTGATCTTCAGGGGGTCCCTTTGGAGGTTGACCCAAGTTGTTCGACTTTTTCTTTAGTTCTCTTTGGTTTCAATAGCAGGGTACCCCTAAAGGGGTATTGACTCCCAAACTATCGAACTTTTTTCAGGAAGGGCTTGGTTGAAGTCTCTTATGAAGGATAGCCCTGCATCAAGTCTAAGTGCCCTTTCCATATTTTCACCTGAACTGGGTGGAAGTGATGTTGCAAAATGGTTTTCACCATCTTCCTTTTAATTAGGCTCTTTTGCCCGTGACTTCGTGGCCACGTCTACCTTTATCTCTATTTTTACTCATGGCATCCTTTCGGGTTTTCATCACGCCCATTTTCTATTTTTGGAATCTTTTACTTGCAACTTCATAGTTGTGTCCATCCTTATTTTCCACTTTTACTCGTGGAGCCCTTTTAGATTTTAACCATGCCCGATTTCTTTTCTTTTCGACACTTTTACTCGTGGCTTCCGGATTATGATATACGTTCTAAAGTATTATGGGCCTACCGTATTACAACACAAGGTCCAACTCAGTCAACACCATATTCTTTAGCATATGAGGGTGAGGCTGTCTTGCCTTTGGAAATTCAATTACCATCACTCAGAATAGCCCTACATCATGGAACGATTGATAAAGAACAAGTTGTTATCGGTTATCAAGAGCTTGAGGCACTTGATGAGGAGAGACTACAAGCACAACAAAGTCTTGAGATTTAGCGAAATCGTATGCAGCGAGCTTTTTATAAGTTAATACGGGTATGGTCATTTGTCAAGGGAAAGTTGGTCTTAGCAGTACGAAGACCAATCATAACTCATAGTCGTACTAAAGGGAAATTTGAGCCAAAATGGGAGAGGCCATTCATAGTGAAGAAATTTTTTCCTAACGAAGGTTATATATTGGTTAATGCTGAAGGTGAGGAGGCTATGCCCCCAATCAATGGGAGATACTTGAAAAAATATTGTTCATAGACCATGGTCCAAGTTGCACGACCTTAAATTGTGTGGCATCGGTCTAAGCTATACAACCCTAAACTATATCACACTTTCGGTGGCATGACGTTAATCTGCATCACACACGGTCTCGAAGGCACGACCATCAATTTGCCTCCAATGGGTCTTGATGGATGACCTTTAAACATACCAACCTTACGGTCTCGAAGGCACAAGCCTAAACTTGCCTCCATTATGTCTTGGTGGATGACCTTAAAATACACCTACTCGACGGTCACGACGGCATGACCTTAAACATGCCTCCCCATGGTCATGGCTAATTCTGGAAGATTTCATTCATGTAATTGACAACTCGGAAAAAAATAGGAGGCAATGTGAAAATTTCATCTGATGTAGAGAGCTTCACAAAGGTATTGGTGGACTGTGGTCTCATGGATCTTGGGTCCTCTCGGGGTTGGTTTTCGTGATCTAACAGCAGCATTGGTAAAAAATGTATTAGAGAAAGATTGGATAGGGCCATAGCAAATGCAAATTGAATTTTTTCTTTTCCTAAGACAAAGGTGGAATTATTACCAAAGGGCACCTCAGATCACTGCCCCCTAATGGTTTCTCTTGAAAAGACTATTCCAATGGGACCCAAACCTTTCAAATATTTTATAGCCTGGCAGTCAACTCCTGATTTTATGGATCTCATTAAAACTTCCTATCGAAGGCAAATTGGACGTACTCATATGTATTGTTTTATGGCTAAACCCAAACGTCTTCGGGGTGACACCAGTAGGTGGAATAAATTAGTTTTTGGAGACATTGCGGTCAAAATCAAGGAGTCTTGTGAAAGATTATCAGGATTGCATGACCTGCTTTACAAAGATCCTCTAAATCATGCTTCGGCTAAGGAAGAAAAGGATTGCACCTCCTCTCTAAACCACTTTCTCTCTCTTGAGAAAAGCTTATGGCAGTAGAAATCGAGGGAAGTCTGGCTCAAAGAAGGTGATTCTAATACCATGTTTTTTCATATGTCTACTTTGGTGAGGCGTCGAAGTGATAAGACTTTCTTTCTTAACGATGCATGAGGAAAATGTTATTTCTGATCATCCCGAGGTAGAATCCCATATATTGTCCTTTTTTCAAGAATTCCTTGTACTAGTAGATCAAGTTCCACCACATGATGTATCATTGCCTTTTAATTTATTACCAGAGGGGTTACTCTCCAGTCAACAAAGAGAAGATTTATCTAGAGAGATCTTAATGGAAGAAATTAGGGAATGTATATGGAGTATGAAGAGCGAAATTGTGCCTGGTCCAGATGGTTTTGGAGTTGAGTTCTATAAATTTAGTTGGGATATTATTTTCCAAGATCTTTTTGCAGCACTCAAAGATTTCTTTAACAAATGTAAGTTCTTAAGGGAGGTTAACTCTACTTTTATTTGTTTAATTCCACAGAATAAGTCACCTCGTACCATGAAGTACTTTAGGCCCATTGGTTTATGCAATGTTATTTACAAAATCATGAGCAATGTTGTGGCTAGCAGACTATGTACAGTCTTGGATGCTCTTATTATGCCCTATCAAGCAGCATTTCTGAAGGGTGGACTCATCACTGATAATGTACTGATGGCTAATAAAATTATTTCAATGTGCCACAAAGCAGCTAACAGACCTAAAATGTGCCTCCAATTTGATCTGAGCAGTGTCTACGATAGCGTGTCCTGGGACTTTGTGTTGAAGCGGTTGATAGCTTTGGGGTTTCCTAGTAAGTTTATGACTGGGGTGAAGCATTGTGCCTGTACGCCAAGCTTTTTCATATTGGTTAATGGCTAGCTCAAAGAAGGTGATTCTAATATCAGGTTTTTTCATATGTCAACTTTAGTCAGGCGTCGAAGTGATAGGATTTTCTTTCTTAACGATGCATGAGGAAATGTTATTTCTGGTCATTCCGAGGTAGAATCCCATAAATTATCCTTTTTTCAAGAACTCATTGCACTAGTAGATCACGTTCCACCATAGGATGTACCATTGCCTTCTGATTTCGTACCAGAGGGGTTACTCTTCAGTAAGCAAAGAGAAGATTTATCTACAGAGATCTCAATGGAAGAAATTAGAGAATGTATATGGAGTATGAAGAGAGAAATTGTGCCTGGTCCAGATGGTTTTGGGGTTGAGTTTCATAAATTTAGATGGGATATTATTTGCCCGAATCTTTTTTCAATACTCAGGGAGTTTAACAAATGTAAGTTCTTAAGGGCGGTTAACTCTACTTTTATTTTTTTAATTCCAAATAATACGTCACTGTTACATCATTGTTGACGTACTTCCGAAGCCCATACAAATAAAGGGAGAGTCGGGGACAACTTGGTCATGTGGGTTCACCAAACACTCGCAGACTAATGTTGTGCCAAAAAATAAAGCCTGAGGCAGTGTGACCTAGGTGTGGTGCCATCGCACCAAAGAAGGACCCTTCAACTGTAGCCTTATGCTACAGGCTGCAGAACCATACCAAACTGCCGCCATTGTACTGAGAATATGGAAAAACCCTCGATGACCAAATTTGGGCTCAATCGAACCTCCCTAAAGGGGTCTACGCCTATGCAGCCTCGCAACTCGCAGGTTACACACTAGCGCGGTGTGGTTTCACCAAACTAGTCCCCGGAAATGGGGACTGCGACTATGCTTTTCCACAGCAGCTTCGCCAGCCCATGGCACCTTCCTCTGAAGACGAAAAGAGCCCAAAAGTTGATATGTTCTATATTACACCAGCCCCGTCATTTTGAACTACGGCACACATTGTGGTGTGACCGAGAACCGCATTGCTCTGAGGAAGAAGGTGCTTGCAAAACCGGAGGAAGAACAGAGAAGAAGCCTCGGATTCCGTGAAGCATAGCTCAACATCCAAACCTTGGATCACCGCGAAGGCGAGTTCAATGCAACCACCTCGCGAAGAGCTACACACTGGTACAACTCTTGCATTCAATCCAAGGTCCGATGAATGAAATTCCTCAGGTCACCAAAGAAGTAATCCTGTCGGTTGCCGGAATCCCTTTCTTCGGTAACCTCCCTAATTAGGAAAATGCACAAACCAAGACCAAATCAGCTCAAACTTAGTGCAAAACAACTGCGATAGCCTCCTCTCTAACTTGCAAGAAGAGCCAAGAGCCAGAGCAGTGCAGTTCGAAGAAGCATTTGCAAACAAAGTTCACAAATCTGGTCGAACTTTTGCCGCAACAGGAAAGGCCACCACATCATGATTCAAGGGCATCAAAATGCTCACAATCGAGAGAACATTGAAGATATGCTACTGAAACAGCTGAACCATTGCCACAAGTTGCAGAACAAGCTTCCAAGGTCTCACCATGGCAAAGCAACCTGTATGCAAGGACTGTTTCATCATTCGTGCAAAAGATCTCGGTGACATTTTGGTCATTTGTGCCTAATTTTAGGATTTACTTTTAATTTCTTAAACTATAATTAAGCTTGGATTTTGAGAATTCACCCCTGTTTAGTAAATCCTCTATATACGCAAGCTTAACCCACTTGTAGAAAAACTCTTTGGACCCCCCCCCCCCAGACCCCCTTTCTAAAGCCTCAATACCCCCAAAGGGTAGGAAGAATCAAGGCTAGATTACGCTTGTCTCATTAGTTTGTGTTTTTCCTTGAGAGTTCTCAATCCCTACAGGAGAGTAGAGAGGGACAGAGAAATCTTTGAGAGAGAGAAGATACTCCTAAGTGCACGGTCCTGCAGACACCCCGACAGCACGGGTCCTCTTCGCTCTCTCTCTCTCTCTCTCTCTCTCTCTCTCTCTCTCTCACTTCCATCTTCACGTACAACCCATCCACTCGATAGTCTGTGTCCACTCGCAATCCCTCGGACGTGAGTAAACCCATGGGCCTCAACCCTCGGGTTTCCTCACGCCCTGTTTAGCGATCAGCGAATCCCCTCGAGAAGGCAACCAAGGAGGAGGGACATTTGGATCTCATTCAAATAGTTTATACAAAGGAGAGAGAGGTTGAGAGAATGAAGAGGGCCTCCATCCAAACAGTGTTAGCAAGCAGCCGGAGGGCTTAGTAATTGCTCTAAGGGGGCTATCTGCTCGAGAGTGTCCCCGAACCCCGCAAGCGGAGTAAGGAGCGCTTGCGCTCCAGTAGAAAAATCTCTCTCACCGTCGGCACCTATTCGCAAGAAGGAGGGCCCGTGCGCAATTCACGTGCCAGACCTCCGCGGCTGTTGGTGAGAGGGTTTCCGCCTCTGACCCGAGGGAAACCAGGACCCCACGGACATTAACTGGCAACTCCATTGGGGACACATCACCCTATCATTGGCTCGAGCCATCTTCAGGTACCAACCTCTCTTTCTCCTCTCTCTACTATTACCATGGGATCGCTTTGTCCTTCCTTCATCCGGGTTGGGGATTTCTACATCCTCATACCCGTGCCCTCACTCGGGGCGAGCAGACCATTAGGTCATGTCTCCCCTGCATGGTCCTTATGTGGCCTCGCTGGCCCAACCATCCTGGGCTTGCCCGAGAAAGTTCGGGGCATGAACCCTCAAACCCCTCACCCTTCATCCTCCGACATTAAGGGTAAACCGCTTAACGCCCGCTGCGTGGGCGGTGCTGCAGCCACCCCCTCGCACAAGCACTGTGTCACTGGCAGGTACCCGCCAGTCACATACCTCTGGGTGGCCCTCCTGTCGTCATTCCTCCCCACTCGGTCGGTCCCAACAAGGCCACCATCCCCGCAGGTAGTCGAAGGGTGACCCCGCCCACGTCACACAAGGATGTCACCAACACCGGCACCCCCGCATACACACCACCAGCTGACGGCCTTTATACTGGCCCGCGTGGCTATTCCACTGCATGCACTTGCACCTATAATATTCTTGGCAGTCCAACCGTCATAATAATGAATCGGGGTAGGCAGCAGTCTTCAAAATCGCTTCGGGTCGCTTTCGATTCGAGAGCAGCGCTGGTGGATCCAAAGCCACCCGTGCCATGCATGTCAATTCTGCGACTCGGGGCAGCAAAGGGCTGATCCTCGACGGGCACACGACTCTTGAGACAGTCGAGAGCCTTATAAACAATTACACATGCATGTAGAAGGCCCGACGACCTCACTAATTAAATGGGCGAGTACCACCTGTACTCCACCCCTCACCCGACAGCAGGTTGGCCACGCGGCCACCCCAAACACCACTCTGGATCGCACATACACATGCAGGTTTAAGAAGACTATTGGCTACGAAGAAGCACTGACGTTCGTCACTCCGACCACTGCTTCCATGCCACCTACCACATGGTGCTCGAAGAAGTTCCCTTCGAGCACCATCCTCTCCACATCTTGCTCCATGTGCCTACACGCTGACCCTCTGTGAAAGATCCGAGAGGAGAGGACACCACCGGTGACAACCGGCCACTCCATCCTTCCAGCTAGTGGCCCTCAACCACCATTGTTACCTATGAAATTCCTTATTCTTGAGTATTTCACTTTGCTCGAGCTCATTGATACTACTCGCACATCAGTCGAACAGGCCTGCCACGAAGGGGACTTGACCCGGTTCCAATTCTGGGGGAAGGTCTACCGGAACCTGCGGCTCAAGCAGGCAAGGGGGATGGAGGTTCCCCTCCTCCAACAAAAAGTGACTTCTTCTGTCACAAAGACCTACCCTACCAAAATCGGTTCCACCCAATATAGAACATGGACGAGCCCTAAGATGACAGTGTCGTCTACTCTAACGTTGTCGAGGTGTAGGAGGGCGACCCTGCTTCCCCTGACCCTCGGCCCCAAGGTCGTCAAGAGCTGATAGGCGAGATTATGCTCCAAGGCCTTCAAGCGCCAAGCCCGACAACGAGCTCGTACTCACCAGGGCCCTGAAACAAGCCCGAGCTTAGACGGGGCAAGTTCAGCCCCTACTCTTTGAGGTCCCCGATCGAAGCATAAAGAGGACCAAGGTCACCCCTCCCACTGAGCTGCCTAACTCGGACCAGTCAGTCGAGATCATGACAATGACCCAGGACGGAGGGGAGCCCGAAAGCCCCACGGCCCACTTTGGGAATGTCCTGAAAAACATCCTGGCGACACGTTGCCAATGCCCTCCTCCCATCAAGAGATCAACTCTAACCTCGAACAGCCACTCAGAGAGGAGGAAAGACCTCAGCCTCCCCCTTTGGCTCCAGCACCGAGGTGTCCGGATCCTCTTCCCTCTTTTGAGGTCCAACCCGACACAGCCTCTCAAGCGTTGCCTTCAATGTTCACATAGGAGGATGTGCAGCGCATGACCAATGGAAACATCCAAGAGTTGTGGGCGTCAGTGACATGGGACAACGTCCTGTATCAAAAGCCCTACCCGTCATCTATTGATCGGGTTCCATTCCCCATCGAGTACCAAAAAGGGAGATTGTTGATCTTTGGCGACACAGGCTCACCTCATCAACACATAGCCCACTTCATGTCTGCCGGCCAAGAGTCAACCTCGGACCAAGCTATTGCTCCGACAGTTCGTAGAGACTCTAGTCGGGCCTACCTTCAAATGGTACTCCCACCTGCCACCCAACTCGGTCCATTCTTGGCTAGAGATGGAACAACTCTTCTACAAACACTTATACGAAGCGGAGCTAGATGTGTAGGCCATAGAGCTCCTCACCATGGCCCAAAACCTGGACGAATCAGTGGGCCAGTAAATTCTGAGAAGGAGGGACCTCACAATGTACCAAAGCCATCCCATGGGTGAGGCGGAGGTCGTTCAAACGTGCATCAGGAACATGAGGAGAGAAATCTCCTTACATGTCGAGGCTTTCAACCCCACCATTTTCTCCGAAATGATCATCAAGGTAGTTAAAATCGAATGTCTGCTGAAGCATCATGGCAAAGACCCAGCCCAAACCACACGAGGAGGCCAATTGTGAGGGGGTAGGACTAACCCCCGTGCTGGTCAGTCAAAGACTCTGATCAACGCGGCGGTTACCACCACCTCCCAACCTGCATCCTATGCGGCACCCCTGCCAATGTTGGACACCTCCCGGAGCTTACGGCCACGAATTCAAGGGATGGCGCAGCAACAGCCGCCCCAAAGACAAGACTACAGCAGGGTGCCTCTGCCACAAAGCTACCAACGAACTGAAGAGTTCAAGCGAAGGCTCAATCAGCAATACAACTTCAACAAGATTTGGGTACCAACCCTCCTGAGAATGTTGATTGAGCAGGACATGGTGGTCCTCCCCCTTAGTAAACGACTGGATCACGTAGAATACCCAACTACTGCGCCTTCCACCAGATGCTGGGACACCCCATGGAGGATTGTTTACAGTTGAAAGACTACATCGAAGCCCTAATCCAGAAAGGAAAAATCAATTTGGAGGACCTCAAGAATGCCTTTGAAACCCACAAAGCCTGTCATATCGTCTCACTCTATAAAGAGTCAGACGATGAGGTCCCCACAACCGAGTTTCCACCTTGTTAGCTCCATTCTCTCTTCTATGTGTTAGTGCAGCATGAGATGATAGTGCCTTGCACTCCCAAGAGACAAGGGCATACTCCCGACAAAAGCCAAGGTCCATGGTGTCACTACCCCTGGCAGAGCGATCATGACCTGGCCAACTGCTGGGGGTTCCAAGACATCCTTCAATGGTACATCCAGGAAGGATGGATTGCCCTCATTGACAAACATCCTCCGCTTGGGGGCAGGACCCTCCACGAGTGTCACCACTCACAACCTAAGATGGGATGGGTTCGGAGCCCTGTCACCAGCACTTCCGAGACCCCCACCGACAGCACTTCGGCTCAGTGGGAAGTGTACCACGAATGCAGAAGGACGAGAAGCTCAAGGAGAAATGCATCTCGTCACGTAGATGTAACAACCGCACCCCGAGCGTAGGAGCCTCGCCCGCCTGGAGCAAGACGACACAACAAGGAAAACCTAGGTACGTCGATTCGAAACTCTGAATCTCCTCGACATCTAGTCAAGGCAGGCGTATTGCCCACTTGTCCCACCTTGCACAATTTCATCCCAAGGCAAGTCCTCTTTGCCGAAGGAGGTCATTGTACCATCGTAAGAACCGCTCAGGGTTAACCCTACGCGAGCATGAGATCCTGAAGGCGCACACTACCATAAGTTCCAAGGGCGGGACTCTAAGCAAGCCTTACTATAGTCATGGGTGTATGACTCTAAAGCAAGGGTGATGAACGAAATAAATAAAAATGCAAGGGTGATGAACGAAAACTCGGGCGGGCGTTCGTGACAATCACACAAGAATTTAGGGGCCTTCCCAGTGGGCTGCTGAATTCACTCTCTCTTCCCCTTTCTTGAAGAACGTGAGAGGCAAAATATGAAACAAGGGCACGAAAAAGAAATCTGGACACATCAAGTATAAAAGAATAAGAAAATTTGGTTTTCTTATTCATGTATGAAGGGGTTACAAAATCTAGGTGGGCTGCTAAGGCCCATACAGAGAAGAGCGGGAAGACCATAAAAAATGGTCAAGCACCTCTCGCATCTTCGCCTTCAGCTCCTGGGCCCTCTCTAGCGTAGCCTGCACCTCCTCTTCACCATGAGTTATTTCTGCGGCGACCTACTCGGACAGGACGGTGGCCTCTGTTATGTCTTAACTTCCCCAAGAGGCAGGAGTTTGTGGCCATCACCTCTCGATAACACTGCAATCAGCTCCTCGAGTCAGCCACTTGGGTCTGTAACTGAGTGATCTCGTCTACAGCAGTCTGGATCTCTTCTTTTATCTCCGCCTCCTCCCTCACAAGCTGGGCATAGCGGGAGGCAATTTGCTACCTCTTCTCCTCATGACCTCTCACAAGAGCTTGCTGATTGGCCAGCTTTGTCTTTCGGGAGGCTAGACATGCTGAGCAAGACGTTCGCACCAAAGTCTCTACTAAGAGAGCCTCAGCTCCCCAATTCGTGAGCTTCTGCAACCGGGCGAAAGTCTCTGCATTCAGGCCTACGGCCTGCAAGTAGGCAGCACAAGCCATGACACCCTCGATCCCCTCTTGAAGGTTAGAAAGGGGGCATTCCTTGAGACCTTCAAGGCATGTTTGGAGCATGCGCCGCACAGTTCGTGCTCTAAAACTCAACCTCAACAAGGCCAAAGTTGGGGAACTTGCTGAAGCAACTGGGGGGCACGTCATGTCCAAAACTGGTCTCTGAACCACAATGGCCAAAGACTCGAAAGGATCAGCAGAAGATCCTGACGAGGGCTCACCAACCCCAAAGAACCTCACACGCTTCGCTGCTATAAAAGAAATGTAGGCTAGTCAAAAAGAGAGAAAAGGAAAATGGTGCACCAGCCATGCACAGCACACCAGCAGCGTTACCTAGAAGAGGAGTCGAGCTCGTGTTAGCCATGGTCCTAAACTAAAGCGTTGTTTGGACAAACACGAACGCCGCAAAGGAGGCCTACGTAGGAAACACAAAGGATGCTAGTTTTTACTTAGGGTAAAAGCCTTAGGTAAAAATGAAGAACAACCTCGCCTCCTTTTATAAAGCCCAGCAGCCAGAAGGACTAGTCAACGGGCGACCAATCCTCCAAATAGTGAGGGAACCGGTAGCACGTGAAGCGAAGCATCGAAGGGGGGACAATAAAACACCATCGGTGTGTGAACCGAAGCGTCTCATGAGCTAAATCCCATGCGCCCAGCAGTACGGATGTACCAACAGCACACAAAGTGACATGCGGAGGATTACGATCAGTCCCAAGGAAGCACTAAGGACACATAATTGAACCATCGTACGCCATCAACGCCGCCTCCCTCATAAAGCATTACTGCTCCACATGCATGACGTGGCTAATTGGAAACGGCACACCTACCACTGTCCAAAAGCTGCTCAGGCATGCAACCTTGCCCCACTCAGCCCGTATAAAGCATGGGCCCACTCAAAGCGCCCAAGGCACACTTTTGTTGTACTGTTCTCCATGGGAAAGAGAACCTCATTCCTTGTCCCACCCACATACACGGGACCTTCCACGGTCCTCAAAAAAAATAATGTGAGGTCTTGCGAAAATCAGCAATGACGCATTCCCTAAGGGTTGAGATGAAAACCTGCAAGGGCATCCCAACCATAAAAAATAGGCGTAAGGTGAAGAAGGAGACATCAACGCAATTGAGGGTTTTTATTATGCAAACAAAAAGGATTACAGAATTGCAGTTACAACAAACCAATAACTACAAGGAAGTACATCCGTTCAAAACTAAATCCCTCCATTCAAGGTTCCACTGCTTTCTCGCAATGGTGGTGGCTCTCGAGAGGCCACATCCATCTCTTCGAGCAAGACTTGAAGAGAACAAGAAGCGCCTCCTCCTTCAACACGCCCTCCAATAATAGCGTCAGGCCAGACAAGATCATAGACCAGGCAGCCCCCCTCCTGCAATTTACCATCATTCCTAAAAAGGTTTGTTGAGATTCAGGGCGGTTGTCCCTCAGCATCTTACACACGGCCACGAGCCTCATGCCATGGGTCTCGCACAAACAGAGGAGCCTAGGAGTTACATGTCCGCCCTTTGGCATGGATCCAACGTTGCCTCCACATGGTCGAACGCCTTCATCTGCATGCCTAATGTTCGGATGCAACCTAGAATCCGGTGCGAGGCAGCCAGCCCCTGCAGTGGACATGGCTCCTCGGCAAAGTTCTCTCAAGAAAATAAAGTTTCTGCGTTGCCTCCATCCTAAGGAGTACTGAGCAAGGAACTTTTCCAAAACACGAGGAAAAGTTGCCCTCACGCTCTCCTGCCCTGCCCTTTTGTTATAAAGGCCATAGGCTCATCAAAGGTCGCTGCTTCCCGAGCACCATGCTGCCCAACCACACGCCACGTGTCATCACAATGGTGCCTCAGTTGACCGCCATGTTTAAAACCCTCTCACGCTTCACCTTCCAAGCGTTATGAAGCGTCACGGTCAAATCCAACACCTCCTAACTGCCAGCCTAGCATCATCGGCAGATCACTCAAACGGATCTTGCACCAGGCTCCGCTTCCCAGGTGGCACTCTCTCTCTGTCCTTGCGTCGAACTATTGATGCATTGATAGTTTTGCATCATCTTCACAAAGGCACTCCACCCCCCACAAGTGCCTTCCACTCCACCCCCTGAGGGTGCCTTCCACTTCACCCCCCACGGGTGCCTCCAATACTCCACCCCCCGCGGGTGCCTCCAATACTCCACCCCCAATAGGTGCCATCAACACTTCACCGCCCCCCCCCCCCCCCCCCCCCCTCCCCCCCCACTGGGTGCCTTCAAGCCTCCAGCTCTCTGCCGGTACTGTCAGCAACACACTCCTCGTAGACACTACCATCATCGACCCCGTGCGGGTACACCCTGCCCGGGTCACAACAAAGCCACCCTCTTCGGGGCAACGCCCCATCCTGTGCGGTCACACCCTGCCTCAACCACCTGCCGCTACATCAACCTAACGTAGAGCCACTCCTATCAGACACCACTATCAAGAATCATTATGCTAGTGACCCCCCTCTCTCCTTGAGAAGCCAGGCGCGATGGCAACCATTGCAAGTAAAAGAAAAAGAGCTTCATGTAGACGTAGCCAAGAAGGCTATGGGTAAAATCACTAAAAAAAAAAAAATGGGGCATGTTGAAAACCCCTACGGGCACCATGAGCAAAAACGATAGGCGAGCATAGCCATGAAGCCACGAGTAAAAGAGTTCTGAGAAAAAAAATCTAGGCATGACGAAAACCTGCAAAGGGCGCCATGAGTAAAAGCGGAAGGAAAAAGGATGGATGTGACCTCGAAGTCACTGGTGTTGCCACCATTTCCACTGGATTCGAGTGAAAACTGGCAAGGGCGGTTGAATCAACTTCAATCTCCAACCCATATGCCTTCAAAAAAAAATCTCCAGCCCCTATGCCTTCAAAACCTGTGCCTCCAAAAACCTCTCTGGCTCCTGTGCCTTCAAAAAATTCTCCAACCCATGTGCCTTCAAAAAAATCTCCAGCCCCTGTGCCTTCAAAAATATCTAGCCCATGTGCCTTCAAAAAAATCTTCGGCCCCTGTGCCTTCAAAAATTCTCCAGCCCCTGTGCCTTCAAAAAAAAATCTTCGGCCCTTATGCCTTCAAAAAAATCTCCAGCCCTTGTGCCTTCAAAAAAATCTCTGGCCCCAGTGCCACCACAAAAATACCAATTCTCTCTTCTCAAGACAAATTCTAGCATCCAAGGTGAAGTCTCCTAAAATGAGACCGCCTCAGAGGCCGCCTCCTTATCATGTTTGGGTAATTCGAGAGATCCCCAACTGAACCAGTAGGATGTGGACCAAAGAGGTACCCTGCCTACCCCTTTCTCTCTTCTCAAACTAAATTCCAGCATTCAGGGTGAAGTCTCCTAAAATGAGACCGCCTTAGAAGCCCCCTCCCTATCACATATGGGTAATTCGAGAGAACCTCAACTGGACCAATAGGATGTGGATCAAAGAGGTACCCTGCCTACCCCTTTCTCTCTTGTCAAAACAAACTTCAGCATCTAGGGTGAAGTCGCTTAAAATGAGGCCACCTCAAACTCTTTATCAAGTCCGTGTAATTCGGGAGATCCCAACTAGACCAATGGGATGTGTACAAAAAAGGTACCATGCCTGGCGTTTCTGTTTAGATAGGGATAAAACTAGCAAAAAGGCCCCCGCCAACAGGAACATCATGACTTTCCTAGCCAAGATGGGATAAAGTCCACAAAAGAGGCCCCACAGACTGGGACATTAAAAGTTCTAGTTGAAACAAAAGTTGTAAGCCCGCTGAAGGCAGACTATCAACATGATTTGCCATAAAACAAATTCTAGCGGAACTCGGAGAACGCCCCTTAACAAGGCACCAGACCACTAGAAACCACATTGGTCACCACCTGATCAAGGGAAAAGCTCAGCAAGGTCTACCCCTCAAGGACTGCGCTGATGCCAGTGATCAAGAAAAATAAATAAATTTAAGAGAAGTCTATGCCCATACGGCCTTGCAACTCACGGGTTTCACACTAACGCGATGCGGCTTCACCAAACCAGTCCCTGAAAATGGGGATTGTGACGATGCTTTCTGACAGTAGCTTCACCAACCCATGGCGCCTTCCTCTGAAGACGAAGAAAGCCCAAAAGTTTATATGTTCTAGATCACGTCAACCCCGTCATTTTGACCTACAGTACACACTATGGCATGACCGAAAATTGCACTATTTCGAGGAAGAAGGTGCTCGCAGAACTAGAGGAAGAACTAGGGTTCAATGAGAAGAAGCCTCGGATTCCGTGAAGCATATCTCGATATCGGAACCTTAGATCATTGTGAAGGCGAGCTCAATGTAACCACCTCACAAAGAGCTACACACTAGTACAACTCTTACATTCAATCCATGGTCTTATGAATGCAAGTCCCCAAGTCACCAAAGAATTAAATCAAGTCGGTTGTCAGAACCCCTTTCTTCGGTAACCTCCCAAATTAGGAAAATTCACAAACCAAGACCAAATCAGCTCAAACTTGGTGCAAAACGACTGTGACAGCCTCTTCTTTGGCTTGCAAGCAGAGCCATGAGCCAGAACAGTGCAGCTCGAAGAAGCATTGGCAAACAAAGTTCACAAATCTGGCCGAACTTTCGCCTCAATAGGAAAGGCCACCACAGCACAATTTAAGGGTATCAAAATGTTCACAATCAAGAGAACATTGAAGATAGGCTACTGAAACAGCTGAACCATTGCCACAAGTTGCAGAACGAGCTTCCAAGGTCTCGTCATGGGGGAGCAACCTGCATGCATGGACGGTTTCATGATTCGTACAAAAGATCTAGGGACACTTTGGTCATTTGCGCCTAATTTTAGGATTTACTTTTAATTTCTTAAACTGTAATTAAGCTTGGCTTTTGAGCATTCACCCATGTTTAGTGAATCCTCTATATAAGCAAGCTTAACCCACTTGTAGAAAAACTCTCCGGAACCCACCCCCCCCCCCCCCTCGGACCCTCTTTCTGAAGCCTCAATATCCCTAAAGGCTGGGAAGAATCAAAGCTAGATTATGCTTGTCTCATTAGTTTTTTCTTTTTCCTTGCGAGTTCCCAATCCCTGAGGAAGAGGAGAGAGGGAGAGAGAAATCTATGAGAGAGAGAAGATACCCCTGAGTGCACAGTCCTGCAGACACCCCAGCCGCACGGGTCGTCTTCCCTCTCTCCTGAGCAGAGTCACCACTTCTCTCTCTCTCTCTCTCTCTCTCTCTCTCTCTCTCTCTCTCTCTCTCTCTCTCTCTCTCTCTCTCTCTCTTTCTCTCTCTCTCTCTCTCTCTCACACACACACACACACATCTTCGCACGCGAGCCCGTCCGCCTGGGACTGTGTTGAAGCGATTGGCAACTTTAGGGTTTCCCGATAAGGTTATAACCTGGTGAAGCATTGTGTTAGTACGCCTAGATTTTTCATATTGGTTAATGGCTCGCTTAAAAGTTACTTCAGAAGCAAGCAGGGGCGACGATAGGGTGATCTTTTATCTCCTTACTTATTCTTAATTGTCATGGATTTTCTAAGTAGGCAATTGGAGGAGGCCTTTGAAAATGGCTCCTTACTTTCAGCTTTTCCCCTCTGGCTTGAACTATGAGGTTTCCCATCTACTATACGCAGATGATGTCCTAATTTTCTGTGAGGCATCCTCTAATGCTATAATTGCGGTAAGTAACATCTTGGATTCTTTCTGTGGGACCACGGGGTAAAAACTCAATGTTATGAAAAGCAAAATGCTATTATTTGGTTGTGGTGATGGACTTAAATCAGACATTATGGATATTCTTCATTTTGGGGAAGGGGGGTCTGCCAGAGAAATATCTTGGGTTGCCACTCTTTCATTGCCCTCTAACACACTCCCATTGTCAAGCTTTGGTGGGGAAGACAGTTGCTAAAATTGGATACTTGCAAGCTTTAACATTATCTTTTGCAGGTGGACTTCAGTTGATTACGTCGATCCTAGGTGCTTCCTCAATCTACTAGATTCTATCATTCCTTTTGCCAGTTTGGACATGCAATATTTTAGAGAGATGTCAGCAAAACGTTTTTTGGGCAGGTACTTCTAATATGATGGGACTACATCTTCTACATTGGGAGACTATATGTCTTCCCTTTGAGGAGGGGGTCTTGGTATTAGACATCTACAGGCTAGCATGATGAAGCTTGCATAGAGGCTAGTTGCAAACTCCTCCATATGGCTCTCTAAGACCAAGAATTCGTCTCATGCTTGGAAGGGCATCTCTTCTGGTTTAAATAAACTCAGTCACAATGTTAAGTGGGTTGTGGGTAACGGTATTTCCATCGAATTTTGGGCAGATCCATGGCTTTCAGAGATCTTTCTCTAGGATGAGTTTGGACATAATATACATAAGGACTTGGCGCTACCTGCAAGGTCTAGTCTGGCTGGTTTTCTCTTTGATAATCTCCAACAATGGTGTCTGCCTGACCTCACCACTGGACCCTACTCTCTGCGAAGAACTACTATTGGGCCTTTGTTTCGCTCTTGGCAAATGGTGAAGTCTTTCATAGTCCCTCTTCAACCTTTTGATGATTTCCTTGTATGGATTCACTCCTTGGATGGATCTTTTTTTATTAAGAGTGCTTGGAACTATATTAGAGACACGGCTCCCATCAAAGAGATCTTCAAAATTTTATGAGCTTCGCATTCACATCCTCGAGCCAAATGGTTCACTTGGATTGCCCTTCATCTTTGTGTCCCTATATTTAAACTACTACAGTCCAAAGGGATCCATCTAGCACATTGTTGCCCCTTGTGCCTATGAAGGTGATTTTGTTAATCATATTATTTTGTTATGTACTTTCTCACAGGTTCTCTGGTGGTCCATTATGTGGTGATGTGGCAAACGTTTCCCTATAGGCCCATCGATACCTTCAATATTTGAGAGCTGAGTCAAATTTCGTTTTTGATCAGTAGAATTTCACAATATTTATATCTCTCTATTCTCCACAACCATATAGATCCTTTGGACTGAGAGAAATTTGTGTATTTTTTAAGGAAAGAGATCCAAAAGAGAACAATTATTTCACTAGATCATTTCTATTGTTACAGGCTTAGCAAAGGTGAAAGGATGGACTTTCCACCCATCGAAGAAGCCTATAGTTAATAACGTCAAAATCCAGTGCCACCCAATGCATCCTAAAACTTTGATTTTGGTCCCTTGGATCCCATATTTTTGCCATAAAAAGTCACTAGAACCAGCCCGGACTGATATGGGAGTCTTTGGTGTGGGCGACCTTGTTGGTGTGGGCAACAGTAGTAGTGTTGCCCAGGTCATTCTGCCTCGGATGATTCTAGGGTTATGGATTGTTATCTTCTGACCTATTGTGGTTTTGGATCCTATTTTTTGCAGATTTGGTCCTACGAACATGTTGTCATTGTCCGTCCTCCTCGATCAACGATAGCTGTATATGCTGGTCTAAGACTGGCATACGTCAATGACTCCAACCGACCTCGAGACATCAATTATTATCGGTAGGCTTTGGACGAGTTGTCATCCTTTGATTGGGTGATCAGGGGTCTTGAGAATGTGCCCATGTTTCTGCCTGTTATGGGGTATTCATGTCTTATTTTGGCAGGGCAGTACTTCACAGAGGGGTATTTTCATCAAAGGGTACTTCGCTAGTTTCATCATATTCAACATTATACTTCTCCTGGAGAAGCGATCGATCGTCGCCCTGTCTTTCCACTTCGACGACACTCTTTGGTTAAGGCTGGTTTGTCATGGAAGAGGAAAAGTCTTCTTCTGGGGAAGGACTGGTCAAGTAAGACAAGCCCACAACCACTTCCAACTACGATTCACGGTGGGAACGTGCCTGCCCTCTTCCGCTATGTCCCAAGGCCTCGAGACTTCATGATGAATCTTCTGCTCCTGATCAGGATCTTGTGCCTCCTAGATAAGATGGCGCCTCTTGTTCAAACAAGCGAGTCAAATCTAATGAGGATGTGTTTGACATTAGCTTGGAAGAAGCTGACGTTGAATTGGCTGGATGGGTGGCCTTTGTGGCAAACCTCAAGGAGAAGGACGTTGATCCCAAGTCAAAGACTAAATAAGTCAAAGTTTTTTTTTTCTTGGCATGAATAATTTAATCTCATGATCACACTTATTTTTCAGTGGTTATATTTTCATTGAAGTCTGTTTGAACGGTAGAAATTTCGGTCTTAAGTCTAGAGTTGATTGTGTAAGTGCATGTAATAAGCCCATTTTCAATGGATGAATAAAGTCGGAATTTTGAGACATCCAGAATTTTATTTCCCATTTTGATTACTCCTCTAGGACTGCGAAATCCACTCTTTCTTTCTTTTTTCAATTTTTTTTTTTTTTTGCTGCCTCTGTTATGGGGTATTGGTTCATCTATACATGTGGAATTGAATCGTCGAAGTAAAGTGGGACACTTTTTTTGCACACACTTTTCAAACTGAATTTTTACAAACTTTGCCCCTTAGTTGTAGGGTTGTTGTCCCAAAATTCTGGTTATCAGACTGTCATACACACACACGGGGATGAGCATGCCTCATTTTGCCGCAGGGGATCTAGCTGAGAGAGAGAATGCTCCTAAACTAGCCCATGTCATCATCGACGAGGTTCACCCATCTCTAATATGTGGTAGTTGGCAGTTATACTCATACAACCATGGAGTGCCTGACTAGTTTCAAGCCTTCATATCATGCATAGGAAGTTGGCTTCGAGAGTGATGACAGATCGACTAACAGCTTAACCTCTTATAGTGATGGAGGAAGCCCTTTTTAAAAGGGTTTTGGAAATGGACGGTTTTAACAATTAAATTGACAAAGGATTGCAAAAGGGATGGACCTTATAGTTTTTCCACTTGTGGCCCCTTTGGTGGTCATTTTCTTTATTATATTTTACCCGAAGATGATGAAAGGATTTCCTCGTGGAATCGTGAGAACCCAAAAGTCTCAAAGTTGTCTTTTTACCTTTTGAGCTTTCATCCTGTGCTTCGCTGGTCCATGAAGAATTCTCTGGATTCTTGGCAGGCTTCCATCTTAGAGAAGTCTTAACGTTCTTCCAAGGTTTGTTGAAGTCACTTCGGTTTTCCATTCATGTCACCCTCCCACATCTTTCTAAGTTGGCTCTGTTGGGAACCTACAGGGTTTAGGAAGAGTATTGCTTGAACTTGCAAGTACTTGTTTGTACTTGAGTGTTTTGCATGTGCAATACTGTTGTAACTCGCAGGTACTTGTTTGTACTTGAGGTTTTGAATTTTTATTCCCATAACGTGTATTTGCTGGATTTTTATTCCCATAACGTTCTCGAGCCCAGCTATCAAGGCTTCATATTCGGCAATATTATTGGTACATGGGAAATTCAATCTAATGGTTGTTGGCATTAAAATCTTCTCGGGTGAGCAAAGTATGACTCCTATACCTGACCCGTATTCGTTCATTGGACCGTCGAAGTGTAGCTCCCAAATTGATTCCTCGATTGTGAAGAGGTTTTCATTATGGAGATCCGTGTTGATGGGAGTATTATCTGGCAGTGCATGTTCAGCCAAGTGGTCGGCAATGGCTTGTTCTTTGATCGATTTTTTAGTAACATATTTGATCTCGAACTCACTCAATAGCACTCCCCACTTCGCCAAATGCCCGTTAAGGACTGGTCTTTCCAATAGGTACTTGAATGGGTCAATTTTTTAGATGAGATTGACTATATGAGATAAGACATAGTGTCTTAACTTCTGCATAACATAAGCGTCAAGCAGTGCTTCTCCACATCAGTGTATTTTGTCTTGTAGTCCACCATAGTTTTTCTGATGTCATATATGATTCGTTCTTTTCCATGGTCATCGTATTGTTCGAGCATTGCCCCCATGGTCTTGTCTTTCACCTGTATAGGAACAGGGGTTTATCTGGACTAAGAGGACTAGGGATGAGAGGTTTGGTGAGGTACTACTTGATTTGGTCGAACGCTTCTTGCCATTCATTATCTCATATGAATGGGGTATCCTTCTTAACCTATTAAACGGTGCGCACTGGTCTGTCAGTTGTGAAATAAAATGCCTTATGGCTTGTATGAGACCTTGAAGCCCATAGATTTCTCTGATGCTCCGAGGAGGGGGCATTTCAGTGATGGCTCATATTTTGGATGGGTTCACCTCAATGCCCCTTTGGCTTACTATAAAGCCTAGTAATTTTTCGGATTCAACTCCAAATGCACATTTCTGTGGATTGAGTTTGAGTTGATGTTTTCGGAGTCTTTTGAAAATGGTTCTCAGGTTGGTGAGGTGATCGGACCTTCTTTGACTTGACCAGGATGCCTTCGACATAGTCTTCCATGATGGTGTGTATTAAGTCATGGAAGATGTTAGTCATTGCCCGTTGAAAAGTTGTCCTACATTTTTTAGGTCAAAGGGCATGACATTGTAGCAGTAGGTTCCCTATTGCGTTATGAATAATATTTTGGTCTGATCTTCTTTTGCCATGAGGATCTGGTTATAACTCGAAAAGCTATCCATAAATGATAATATCTCGTGCTCCGCAGTGTTGTCGACGAAGGCAACTATATTTGGTAATGGGAAGTTGTCTTTGGGACATGCCTTGTTGAGGTCTTCGTAGTCGACACACACTCAGATCTTCCCGTCTTCTTGGGTACGACCACTATGTTGGTCAACCACTCTGAGTAATCAACAGGGGTAATCAATTTTGACTTGAGCAGTTTATCAATTTCTTCTTTGATTTTGAGCTCAAGGTGGGTCTTTTGACATCAGAGTTTTTACCTTACAAGCTTTTCTCCGTCGTTGAATATTAGGTGGTGTTGCACTAATGTGGGATCTAACTCTGGCATATCATCGTATGAGCAGGAAAAGTATTCCTTGAGAAATGAAATTATATTTTCCTTCTCCTCAGGAGATAGGGAGGTTCCAATCTTGGTTAACCTTGGTCCCTCTCAGTTCCTAGGTTTACATAGATCGTCTCTTTAATAATAGCCGTTGGGTCACCATCGAACCTCTTCTTGAATTGCTCAACATGAGAAGTGACTTCCTCAGGTTGATGGATTTATTTATACTCTTGGCTCTCTTGATCTTCGTCTAGGTCATCCAATTCATCGTCTTGAGTATTGTGCACCGTTATTGGGCCATCTTGAGTGTTCGCCGTTTTTTAAAATTCTTTGTCATTATTATAAATTTTATCATGTTTTGAATTTTCAGTGGATTTTGAAATGACACAAGGTGAGTCCCTTATGGGACTCGCGAGACATGTGTTAGGGACTGGATGCGCAGGGCGGTTAGATGGCCACCCTGAGCTAATCCGTTTTTTGGCACCGGGACTTGAAGGTGCCACTGGTATGCTTCCAGCGATTCTCGAGATAAGGGAGTGATTGACCAATTTCATTCCTGGGTTTGAATAGACGAATGAGCACGCTTGGTTGTATCAGAGCTAATTGTGTATACCTACAAATACAAATTAGCAAAAACGTCTTCAATCCCTAATTCTTGTGTGTGTTGAGGTGTGGAAGAGGAATTATTTCCCGTTGGGGATTCAATGATCACCTTTGGATGTTTTGAAAGACGGGGATTGAGAGGGTCGAGGCTTTGAATGCCTCCAGATACAAAGCTCGGATGGCTTAGAGGCTTCATCCAGCTTTGAAATAAGGTGAGAGAACACCCAAGTCCTCTTCGGTCCCCACTTTCAGTTTTGGCTTTGGGTGATTCAGAAATCGCCTCTTTTACGCCTTGCCCATGACTTCCCAAGCCTTGGCCTGGTTGGAAGCCTTGGGAGACGAGCATGTGCCAAGCCTCAAGGGACCCGAAGCTGTATCGATGTTGACATGGGATAATGTCAGCCATTGATACGAAAGTTTGCAAGATTTGGGAAACAGGGTCACCGACCTGTAGGCATAAGGTGGCACAATCGACTTGTTCAAAGGAAGCAAATGGGACTTCTCCAAGCTCGACCCCTACGGCTAGCTTCCCGTTACTTATACTAGGATTGAGGAAAGAAGGGGGTTCAACATATACCTTCGCGACACCGTTTTAATCAGAAATTTGAGGCATTAATGGAGTGTAAAGGCGACCACGAGGTTTTCATGCAGCCACAGTCTTCCTAGCAGCATGTTGAATGAAGGTTTTATGTCCAAGACATAAAACTTTAATACTTGGACAATAGGGCCAATCTTGAGTGTGAGAGGTAGTATGCCTTCAGCTTGCCTCTTGGTCCTATCGTATGCAGCGATAGTTAGTTGACATGGCTCAAAGTCATCCGGGATTTTGCTTATCTGCTTCACTGTTTTCATAGAGCGTATGTTTAAAGATGCCCCATAATCAAGAAGCACTCTCCGTATCTCATATCCTTGCATGAACACAGTGATGTGCAGAGGTTGGACATGAAAGGGGTTGAAGCAGGCTGGGATGTCATCATCCGTGAACACAATTGGCGTTGGCGCCATCAGTTGGTTGATCATTCCGCACAACTCATCTAGCTGTGTGTTGCCCAGAATGTGTGTTTTGGTGATGACCTTTTTTATCTGGGTTCTATGTGCTAGTGAATTGGCAAGCTGCTCCAAGATGGAGATTTGAGCCTGGATCCTCCTGAGATGAGCCGGTAGATCGTAGTGGTTGCAGATCCTTGAATTCCTTTATTCGGTTCGTGATCTGTGACCCCTGTTGGTTGTCTGGCTTTTGAGGTGTTTACCATTCTTTCATCGAGAGTATCGGGCATCAATTGAATGGGTTTGAACACTCGGCCTCTTCGGGTTAGGGAATCAACCTCACCACCCTTAAGCTCGACAGGTTCAGCCCTAGCGAGAGTAATGGGAGATTTTTGGGTGTTGACCCTTGTTTGGGAGATGATGCCTTTTCATTGATTATGACCATATCGATTTCTACCGTATCATCTTCGCCATACTGGTCCCATTTAGGAAGGTTTTCGACGTTCGGAGGTGAAGGGTTTTCTCTTATGAGGCTCAAAAGATCTTCTTCGGACTCTTGAAAGTGATGATCACAAGCAAATATGAATTGACTGAGATCATCTTCTTCGTCTCCACTCTCAATCACGGGAATGATGACGTTCTCTTTTGAGTTGTCTTGAGCTCCAAGTTTTTCGGTCGTAGTGACCATGTTTTTAGGGAGAGGATTTGTGAAGATACCCATTTTTTGATTAGGCTCTTCAACAGGTTGATTTCTAGGTGCGACAGTGATGTCCCCCTATTGATTAACCCTTGAATTACCTGTTTCAAATACAAGCAGTTTTGAGTATCATGAGCATGGTTTTGATGCCATTTGCACCACTTGCTCTTATCTGTGACTTGAAATGGTGGTTTAGATGGTGACGGTAGATAAACCATTTCTAGCCATGAGTAATTCCAACACTTTTCCTAATGGTTCTTTGAGAGGGGTGAAATTATCCTCTCACCTTTGGTTATTATTTTGAGCATTAGCTCTAGGCTAACCCCTTCGGGTTTGGTTTTGATTGTTGTACTGAGTAGTTGAACCTTGAGCCGATCCGTTAACGATAATCTCATTAACCTAACTGGAAGTATTCCTCTTGTTATTATTTTTGTTCTTATTTTGGGGAGTTGTTATCAGTTTATTGTCGGGCCTGGTGCTAAAGGGGTGTCCCTCTGGCCCTTTCATGTCGCGCCACCCGCTCAATCATGGAGTCGAGGGAGTGGGGGATAAGACCTTGGCTTAAGAAGGTCCTATATTCAGGAGCAACGTTCTCTAAGGCTATGGAGATTTTGGCTAGGTCCGTAAGTGGACATTCTATGACCTGCATCATCGCCTCACGGAATCGACCGATGAAATCCTCGAAGTATTCTCTTGGGTTATGTTTCGTTTCACTGAGCTCGCCCAAGGAGAGAGATCTTGGTGTCAATCCACAGTAGTGAGAGACGAATAGGTTGAAAATTTTGTCTTGAGTGATGTGTGGTTGAGTGGACATTATTCTCTTATGCCAGTTCAAGGCCTCGCCGGTCAATGTTTGCAAAAATATGGCCTTCAGCTGGTTAGGCCTGTCTCGCAAAGCTCGAACGAAGAGGAGGTAAGCGCTGTGGTGAGTATCTGGATCGCTCTTCCCATTGAACTTGTTTCTAAATTTTGGGATACAAATCCCAGGGAAGGTCTTCCATGCCTCCAAGGGTCTCATGAAGATAGGCCTTCGGGGGGGAGAATTTCATGCATGCCCATTCTTACAAGCATATCCTACATTGCTTTTATGATGCCTTCGTGTTGGGTATTTGGCATGACAGTAGGCTCACCAGTCAGTGGATTCCCAAGCGTAGACTGATGAGTCGAGACTTAGAGTACATCTTAGCCTGCATGGGCCTGAGATTGATGAGCCGCAGTCACCGGGCCGAATTGATACATTTGTGCCTGAGGGGCGTACTGACCCATCGGTGTCGCCACTGGTTGCAAAAATTGCATGGTTTGTTGGACCAAATGAACTAAAGGGACCGATTGAAGAATCGGCTGACTCGGTTGTGCTAGGGGTTGACCCATACCACTAAGTTGGTTTGGGATCGACTCGTAGGCTGAGGCATGAACGGTGTAACCTATGTCAACTAGACTTTTAAGGGCAGCTTGGACACCCATCTCACCTAAGGGTCTGTTTAGATTGACACCTCTGCTTCATACAGTTTTCAAGTCATCACGAGCTGTACTATGGTGGCTCAAGGCTGGATTAGATCTCCTAGACCTAGGTGGATCTTGGTATTGAGATCATTGTGCCTCAGGGTTATCTTGGTGCGAGTTTTGGGAATGGGCATTAGATACAGCGTGAACTTCTTCCCTCGCTCGGCTTCTACTTTGGTTGCCTTAAAGCCCCTAGAAGACGACACCCGGTCGGACCCCTTGACTATTCATAGTTTTTCAGGCGAAGCCGACTTTTCGAACCACACAGATTTCAGGATTAGGAGTGGACCCTTGGGACTCTGCCTCTAATTGAAGAGCTGAGCGTTGGATAATGAACTGACTTGAGTTCTGTCGATAATCCAAGGGATCGCGGCATACTGGCTTCTAGGTTTGGGCAGGTTAGGCTTGGTGGGGTTCTAGAATCTAGAATTAGGTAAGATCTAGACTCGACGACTTAGAGCAGACCTAGCTTGACTCTAGTAGCAAAACCTTAACTGAGACCTAGGCTAAGCTTAGATTGGAATCTAGACTTATAAGGGTGCAAGTCTCAACTCGGACCAAGATTGGGTCTGGGTTCGGACCAGGTGTAAACCTGGGTCGGACCTGGACTGAGCTGGATACAAGCCTAGGCTTAGACCTAGAGGGTTGTGATAATCAGACCGAGTATGGACCCGAACTGGATAAAAGGTTGAGATAGGCATGAGCCCTAGGCTTGAACTAAGAAGGGAGCCTAAGTTCCGACCAAGGCAAAACCTGGTTCAGACCTGGGCTAAGCTGGGTACAAGCCTGAAATTGGATCCAGAGGGTTCAGCTCGGACCAAAAGTGGGTCCGAACTGAGATCTAAGATTAACCAACAAAAATAAGCAAGCACAGCACACAAAAACTTTTGACCTAAATTATAGGTAGGTTTGGCTTAAGAGTGGGTTCCTAACTATTGAAATGCGACTAGGCTGATATCGGTCCCCACATAGGTCCGGACCTCCTGTTATTGGATTTTTGCCAAGTCCTACTATACACGGAGTTGCTTTGAGGTAAAGGATTACGGAGGGGCGCTCACAGTTAAAGTTACGCAAATTCCAACAGCCTCGACTCTAAAAAGTAGGTTCCCCTCATGCCGGTAACGCTGATTTTGGAGGGTTTCAAAATATTTGTTCCCAGGCATTCCCAGTTCAGTGTGTGTTAGAGTGTGTAAAGAAGCACGCAATCAAAAAAAATCATCAAGCACACAATGCAATGAAGAAATAAAGCAAGCGCTTGACACTAGTCGTGCCTAGTGATGCGTGCTTCGAGGCGAAGCTCACTCAAAGCACAATATAGATGGAGGGGTAACCAACCCCTAAGAAGGTACAGTCAAAATAGTGAGATCACAGTTCTGCTAAGTCGAGTGCAGCCTGAGTTGAGGGTGACTCGAATGGGACACGTTTTTGGGAGGGTGCAAACAACCCTCAATGTAAGTTTTTTTTATCTTTTAACTTCGATGAAACACAGTTAAACTAAGCATGGTGAAAGCAGGGAAAACATGATTTCAATCAAATTAACAAACTAAACTAAAATCAGAAAGCACAAATAGAACAGACCTATCTTAAGCAAAATATTTTTTGTATTTTTTTAAAAAAATTACCTTGACCCAAAAATTGATTAACAGTAACAAAGAAGTTCCTAGAACAGGGTTGTGAGGTGGGTCCCAAAAATTTTCTAGGACCTCTGAAACTGCACTGGTGGTGTCGCCCAAAAAAAAGATATTTTTTTTATGAATTTTGATGAATAAAAGTTAAACTAAACATGAAAAGGTAGGAAACTCATGATTTCTAACAAAATTAATTAAAGTAAAATAAACAGAAAAAGCACAGATAGAACAGACTTGTACTAAGAAGAATATTTTTTTGGTATTTTTAAAAAATTTATTTTTAACTAAAAATTGCTGATCAGGCACAAAAAGGGTCCTGAAACAAGATTATGGGGTCCTAGAAATTTTTCGGGATCTCTGGATCTAGGCGACAGGGAGCATGTCGCCCTGGATCTGGGCGGCACTGGTGGTGTCGCCCAGGACAGACAGGGTTTCACAGCACCGAAACCCTGGGTCCTGGTCACAGCCGATTTTTGGGACTTTTTTTGTGATTGAAAACAGTAAAATAAAATTTGTGTTTCAGAGCTCGGATCAAGCTCGAAATACCGCACGGCTAGCGCCAAATTGTTTACGATGAAAATCGGACAGATCTTTCGACGAATATCTCTCGGATTTCGACACCTTAAATTGATAAAAATAATGTGTTAGAGAAAGTGGGACAAATCGAATTCATAGTTGAGGCCAGATCTGCCCAAAAAATCAGTAGATCCGCTCTCAAATTTGTGGCAGAGCCAGCATAATCCAAAACATTAAAACACGAGTTCAAAGCAGTAAACTGACCAAAATTAATCAAAAATAAAATAAAAACAATAAGAAGAAGAATAAAGAAAGGGTAAGAGAACAATACCAAACCGGGCCGGATGGCCCAAGACCCCCGAGCCTTCAAGGGCTTAACCGTATCAGAACCGGCGTCCTCTTTGCCTCTTTGATTCAGAAGTTGACCACAAGATCTTTGATTTTAAAGGGTTGTTGTGCCCTAAAGAAGACTGAAGATGGTCAGGACCTATCCTTTCATGGCTTGAGGTTTCTCAAACTTCGAGTTAGGGTTTTTAGGTTAGGGTTTTAGGCTTAACTTTCTCTTAATAAAGGGGCTAGGGTTTCAATCTTCCTCCCCCCAGCAGCCATGAAAAATATCCTTTTATAGATTGGGAATCGACTCAAAAGGGCAACTTATTATCATCAGTAAATCACCAGCCTGAATATGCCATTTATGGGGTCCCGGGTCTGAGCAGTCAAATTGAGGAAATTTGACCAAAAATAGCTGGGGGAACTTTGGCATGCGGAAACTACCATTTCTGGGCAGTCAGATCTGCAGTGTCACCCAGTCAGGACTACTCAAAAACAAAAATTTCTAATGCAGGGCATATTCTGATGCTGTCAAGATGCTGCCTGCAAAAGATCGTCCATTTTGGTTCAGTCTAGGCTGGGCGACAGTGGCAGTATCGCCCAAACCAGGACTGCCTAAAATGGCAGATTCCTGTTCAGGAATGATCAGTGAGTTGTCTGGCCAAAAACTGAAAATTTTGGGTCAAATTGGGTTGGAAAACACTACTGGTGTCGCCCACACTAGTGGTGTCACCTAGTTTGGTCTGGGCGACACTACCAGTGTTGCCCAAACCAAAAGTATCTAAAACTGAAATTTATTTTGTCAAGTTTATAGTTTAGGCTGTTGTGATGTTCTTAGAGAAAATTTGGGTTAAAAAGAGTTATTTTACTTTTTCCGTTATTTTATTGGTAAAACAGGGTTTTCTGTAGGATTCATGATCAAAACAGGGTATCCGCAGGATTCTGGATCAAAACAGGGGATCTACAGGATTCTGGATCACAGGGTAGGCAGAATGGACTATGGTTGGAGGTTTACTAGGATAGTGTGGTCCTATTGGTTTAGAAAAACCACAGAATTTGTCAGTTTTAAAATGGGGTGTCTACACTCACGAGTGTGGGGATCAGAAAATCCCTGACTCGGATGAAGGGGTTGAACAACCCCAAAGACGTGTATGTGTGATAAAGCAGGAAACAGAAGAAAGTAAAGCCAAACAAAAAAAATCCGACGATGGTATAGCGTGTCCCCAATGGAGTCGTCAAGCTGGTTAGGTGCCTCGATCTCGCCCTCTGGGTCGTGATGACCTGGTGGCGTGGTTCCGGGATCAAGATGGACCTGGGAACTGAGATCGCTCTCTCGACAACCGTATAAGGAGGATGCAGGCAGGAACACCAACCGGTGAGAGAGGAATTGAGGTCGTGAGGCAGGACTTACCTCACGTGGGTCCGTGACACGCTCGGGCAGGCTCGCATGGGTGCCCTCTTAGATCATATGGGATGCCCCTAGGCCTGTGGCCAGTTCGGAATCGCCTCCCTTGACCGGTTTCTTCTTTCTTATGACCATACACACACATTAGAACACATACAAGTGAGACAGAAGACCCCACCTTATCTTTGAATGAATGCACACTGGCGTGCACATTCAAGGGGATAATGAAGGAACAATGCCTTTGGATACATGTTAATTAGACAGCCTTCCGACGTCCTCTTAACAAGAGATTCGCGACATTATTTCTTAATGAAAAATGAAAGCAAAAAGGGGTGAGACAAAGAAAATGAGGGAGAGACAAAGAAATAATGAGAAAGAAAAGAATAGAATAGAGGAAAGAATATCAGTTTGGATTTCACCTGATTCTTCAGAGAGAGAAAGAAAAGAAAGTAGAGATAGAAAGAGAAACGAAGGGCCAGTATGTCTTTCAACTAGTTCTTCAGAGAAACAAAAGCAAAGAGAATCGAAACGAAGGCTAGTATGACTTTCAACTTGTCTTTTAAAGAGAAAGTAAAGAGAGATTTTTAAAGAAGAGAGAAACGAGGGGCTAGTGTGCCTTTCAACTAGTCCTTCATAGATAAAGTAAAGAGAAACGTAACGAAGGGCTACTATGACTTTCAACTAGTCCTTTAGAGAAAAAGTAAAGAAAGATTTTATAGATGAGAGAAACGATGGGCTAGTGTGCCTTTCAACTAGTCCTTTAGAGAGAAAGTAAAGATAAATGTTTTTAAAGAAAATACAAACAAAGGGCTAGTATGCCTTTCAACTAATCATTCGTAACGCCAATGAATGAAGATAAATAAGGAGCGAAGGCTGGTTTTTTTTTCACCCAGATCCTTCACAGAAGAAGATATGAAATAAAGTTAAGAGAGAAGAGAGAAGGAGAAGGGAGAGAGAGAAGAAACACACAGATGGCAGCTTAACTGCCGTCTGTGAAGAGAAAGAAGAGAAAGAGAAAGCATAGATGGTGGCTTAGCTGCCATCTGTGAAGAGAGAGAAGAGGGAGTGAGAGTACACGGATAGTGGCTTGGGCTGCTGTCTGTGAAAAGAGAGAAGAGAGAACACAAACGGCGGCTTGGGCTGCCGTTTGTGAAAAGAGAGAAGAGAGAGTCAGAGTACACGAACGGCAGCTTGGGCTGCCGTCTGTGAAAAGAGAAGAGAGAGCATAAACGGTAGCTTAGCTACTGTCTGTGACGAGAGAGAATGAGTGAGAGTACATGGACAGCGGTTTGGGCTTCCATCTACGAAAAGAGAGACGAGAGAGTGAGAGTACATGGACGACGGCTTGGGCTGCTGTCTGTGAAAAGAGAGGAGAGAGCACAGACGGCTGTTTAGCAGCCATCTGTGAAGAGAGAGAAGAGAGAGTGAGAATACACGAATGGCAGCTTGGGCTGCCATCTGTAAAAAAAGAGAAGAGAGAGTGAGTGTTCACGGATGGCAGCTTGGGCTATCGTTTGTGAAAAGAGAGCAGAGAGAGAAATGAGATAAAGAAAGAAGAGGGAGAGAATTAATAGAGAGATAAGTGAGAAGAGAAAGAGAAAGGAGAGGAAAATACATAGACGGCGGCTAGACTGCCTTCTGTGAAGAAAGGGAAAGAAGAGAGAGAAAGGAGATAGAGAAAGAGAAGGGAGATAAAGAGAAGAGAGAATACAGAGACCACCATGAGACTTGCCAAAGAGGGTAGGCCCACATCGTTGTCTCTATGGAAAGAGAGAGACATAGAGAGAGAATACAAAGACTACAACGAGGTCCTCCAAAAAGGGTAGGCCCACATTGTTGTCCAGGTGGAAAGAGAGAGACAGAGAGAAAGAATACAGAGACCGCAGTGCGATCTGCCAAAAATGATAGGTCCACGTTACTATCCCTGTGAAGAGAAAGAGACAAAAGGAGAGAGAGCAGAAAGAAAGAGAAAGAAGAAGAGAGAGAGAGAGAGAAGAAAGAAAAAAAAAGAGAAAGGAAATGAGTGAGAGAAAGGAAAGAAATGGACAGAGAAAAGAGAGAAGAAGAGAGAGAAAATTAAGAAAGAAGAGAAAGGAAAGAAAGATAGAAATAAAAGAAAGAAGAAGAGAGAGAAAAAGGAAGGAGAAAGAAGAGAGAGAAGAGGAGAGAGATGATAAGAGAGAAGGAGAAGAGAGAAAGAAGAGAGAGAATGAGAAGAGGAGAGGAGAGTGAAAGTTACATTTAACGCTCAAGGGGTACCCACCAAGATCTTCTCGATCATCTCTCTCTCTCTCTAGACCGTGACCCAAAAACGTAAACGAAGAGCCAAAATTTTATTGATCAAAAGCCGGTCCTTTACATGAGCACATCACGTGCTTATATAGATTTTAGGCCCAAATATGGGTGGATGATCAAATTCTAACCTAATTGTGGAAAAATAGTAATTAAATGAATTAAAAAAAAAAAAGGGACAAAATGACTTTTGCCCCTCACCAAAAATCCTGAAATTCACCTGCAAGCGTCGTGATGCGAGCGTTTGATCAGGGGGAAATGCTGCTGGAAATTTCATGCTACTTTTGGAACTTTTCGGTGAATTTCTCTCTTCGATTTCTCTCAGCTCGGGCCATGTCATCGCCCGTGCCATATATGAAATCGACCGGGTCGACGAGACGAACATGCTCCTAAAATTTGGGTTCGATCCAACGCCGGATAAAGAAGATACAATCATGAAAAGTTTGCCCCTGAAATAGTGAAGTACAGTTTCCATTAATGGAAACTAGTTCACTAAGGGTGCATTGTAATAGTGTACAACCTATCCATTTTGAATAATTTGGTCATAACTTGCTCCAGAAGCATCTGAATGCACCGAAAATTGGTACCCAGGGGTTTTCGAACACTCTGAATCTAACGAAGATGGTATGAAAATCATTTGATGCTCCAATTATGGTGTTGTAGTTCAGGTCTATTTCAGCATGATAGAGGCAAAAGTTTTCAAAACTGTCTTGTCATCTACACTGCCTTAAACTCATCAGATTGCGATGAAAGTTGGCAGGTGTTCTTAGGAGACCCTTTGCCACATTCCTGCACGTTTTTGGGCCATTCTGAGACTGTCGACAATTTCATTTTTGGGTCAGGGTTTATTGTCCAACGGCTCCCGTAATCCACAAGTGTTCTAGTACCTGTAGTCCTAGGTCACGAACTGCTCTCTTCTTATTCGCATCGGGGGATACAAGTGTTGAAAAATACCTTAAAACAATGACATTAGAGAACATGACCCTTGAATATGTTACCTTCTTTAGTAAGGGGGTGATCCCTTACTCGTTTGACATTATGCTCAAAAGAGTAGTGTGTTATGAGCGAGCCAAGAAAGTTGATGCTAAAGTCTTTGATAACTCAATTGGTGAAGAATACTATCAAGAATGAGAGATGAACATGATCCAGAAAAGCAACCTTTTTGCAAATCATTCATAAAAAAAGATTGAAAATTACTCTATCACATAGAGGATGCAGACTTCCACACCAAGGGAATTCACTCCCATTAATGATCTATGATCAATATCATTAAGAAATTTCTTACGGCGAGGCTCATAGAATTACCTATAGTAGTCAAGATTCCTCCCTTCCATGGAGGTGATACATCTTGTTGGTGTGATTGGCATCAAAATTATGAATACCGAGCTTTCAGGCATAGAGTTCATGACCTCATTGATAACGACATAGTAAGTATTCAAAAGGAAGAACTTGATGGGAAAAAAGAACAAGAAACTCTAAATGCCTTGACAAATAATTCTGATGTCAACCTGATTAACTCAGAAGAATTATGAATTGTGCCTAAACTAGAAGAACATTCACAATGGCCTTAGAGGACAGGAAAAAATCAACAGGAAAATCTGATAAATGAAGAACAAAATGAGCATAAGCTCACCAGGAGTTAAACGACTGAAGATCCTCAAGATCAAAGTAATGAGGATAATCTTAGCTCCAAGCCCATAACCCAAGAAATGGTCATCACATGAAAAATTCCCCTCCAAGTTACAGTCCCGGAAGTGGCACAAGAGGTCCCCATCATCGAGAATCAAACTGGGGCCGATGATTCCTTCATTCTGTACTTTCAAATTAATACAAGAAATGATTAACAAATGTGTGACAATGAATCAAACTCATAAGAGCAAGATGAACTCAAGCATAAGCTTAACTAAGACTCTAAAACTTGGGATTCTTCAACACATAATGATAAGGAAAACCTTAATCCGGAGACAATAACTCAAGAGGAGGCGGATGAAAAAATTCTTCAAGGAAATCTATTGCCTCAAATATCAAAAAAAGTTAATCTTTTGGAAATTCTAAAAAGCTCACATGGGCCGCCTTTACAAGACTTCCTAGATGATCCACCCATCTAGGATGAGGAATTAAAAGCTGAGGACCAAATTAGGTCACCTCCTCAAGAGGAGGGATCTCTAGAACTTAACAAGGGCAGAAGCACGATTCTGATAACCAAGGCACCCTCAGATCAAGAGATTTCATTTAATGAAGAACAAGCCATTGTTGATTCAAAAGACTTTGTAGGGGCAACCCCATCAAACTACCCAGTAGATACGGTCTCCTCCCATGAAGAGAACATAATAGGGGTAGCTGATGAAGTTGAACTCCTATTTTTTGACTCCTAACATGCCATAAGGCCATCTAATGTTAACTCAGTCACTATTCTTGTGTGAGAGTCTCACCTGAGCTCAAGCACTAAGAAGGAGCCTACTACGGAGTTAACTTTCGAAAAGCAGTATAAATCATGGAATAAAAATGACAATTGAAAAGGAGTGAGGTGATCTAACTAAATGGGGCATTCAAGCTTCATATTTCAAAATGCATTGACGCCTAATGAGTAACATAAATCATCCCATTAAGAGGGAAAACCTAATGAGCTTATCCGTTCAAGCAAAAAAATGATGGATTATGAAACTGTGAGTGCTTCTTAGTCTGAAAATCAAAGTTCAGTTAGGGCAATTCAAAGGATAGGTCCGAGGGAAATTCGACGACCATTGTCAAAGAGATATTGGTTGTCAACCTTGGGCAAGGGAAATCAGAAGATAACCAATATTTGAACCTCTCTACCACTTGGAGAAGAGATAAATGATCAAATTCCTACATGATCTTAAGGCAAATTGCTACAAAAAAAATAAAAAAGAAAAAGAAAAAACAAGTGAAAATTTCATACCGGCAAAGCTTTTTAACTATTTCCTAATTTAATCATAATTTCATACCGGCAAGGCTTTGACACCCATTTCCTTTTGACAAAATAAAAAATGAAAATTTTAGATACCCCCTTGACCCTACTTTCTAGGCATGAGACTTTCCAATACTTTGTAAAGCACACTACTAATCCAAAAAAAAAAAAGTATTTTTGTAATAATCCCACCGCATCCCCTCCCCCCCCCCCCCACCGCCGAAATCAAAAGGTTATGTCTTTTAAGACAAAAATGCCCACTTAAAGCACACATTTCTCTCACCCTCTCAATTTTTTTAAGTGATGCCGGTCAGACACACTATATATCAGGCAGGCATTACTTTAAATTATGTGCTAGTCTAGTGCAATGTGCCAAACAAGCTTCATTTTAAACGATGTACTAATCTGCCACAATATTGTTCGGACCGACACATGTTTTAAAATTAGACTAGTCTGACACACATTGTACAGGACTAGTGTGATTTTTGTCTTGAGAAAAAATGCGTTATATTGGGGGATTTTCATCCTAAAGGCCTTACTGGGCACAGAGGGGGGATTAAAAGGGGTGTATCCATAATTTTCATAAATAAAAATGAGTGATTTATTTACTTAACAAATAAAAAGAGAGTTGGAAGGCACAATGATGATTATATTTGAATAATAATAATAATAACAATAATAGCAACCAAAGGAAAAACATACAGAAATGTGGCAATAAAAAAAAAAATCAAAGGGTCATTTGGATCCTCGTAAAAAAATCTATTTTTCTATAAACTATATTTAGCGAGAAAAGTATTTCCTATAAAATGGATTTATATTATATTGTTTCAATAGCATATGAATACAAACTAGAATATATGTTACTATTGTTTGGATTATCTAGAAAATGTATTTCTCGGACAAATTGCTAGCATTAGTTTTACATGTAATTATCCTCAATTTATTTATGGAAAAAGTTTGTAGAACCAAGGCTTTAAACAATCAAATTAGAGCCCATATCAAAAATTTCACTAGAGGAGGTTGTTTTGATGCCCAAATATCCTCAAATTGATCATCACATCAAGATATATGGCCATGAGAAAAAGAATAGATTTCAAATTTTATAAATAGTACATCTTGTAATACATTTTTGGACCGTTGAGTTTCAAAATTTTCAAGATTTCATAGATCTGCTCAATCTACATTATTTTTTAAACTTTAAATTTTATAATTAAGATGAAAATATATTTTGAGGCTATCAAAAAAAATTTCAATATTGAAAACACATTTCTCGACACTATCTCTTTACTTGATTGTTATCGAGCCTCAGCCCCACACAAACCGCACCCTTTATTTATCAGTATAAACTTATCATAACATTTTATTGTCGTTATTTGACTTCTTGGTTTAATTTCTTTGGTCGTTTTGACCTATATGGTTTTATCACCGTCCATTGAACTAATCTGGGAGTAGTTGAAGAGAGAATGACAAATGTTAAGACGAGTCTCTTTCATTACAGTCATAAAACAATGATCTGAGAGTGATAACCTCATGCTCTTATAGAAGATGCCATAAAGCCCTTTTCCAAAGAAAATATGCCATTATAAAGCCTCCTGTTCTGGTTTTGGCTCCGCCTCTCTCTCTCTCCATCTCAGAGTCCTGGGTTCATCACCACACCATCGCCTAAACCCCCCTCTCTCTCTCTCTCTCTCTCTCTCTCTCTCTCTCTACTACTACTACTACTACTACTACTACTACTACTACTACTACTACTACTACTACTACTACTACTACTACTAACACGAACTACTACTACTACTACTACTACTACGTACTACTACTACTACT
>NW_006497781.1:890939-906687 GCF_000471905.2 Amborella trichopoda
CCATGATAAAATTTGAACGTGCACCTTACCTCTACACCTACGGATGCATCCGTATGCATAACACGGAATCAAAATTCAAATGCAAATTTCTAGATTTATTGATTATTTAACAAGGTACCTAGTAATGTATTTTGCAGTAAGTGGCAACCAGAATTTTCAACTTCAACTTAAGCCCTGCAGGTATCAATGGTAAGTACTTAACCAGTTCATCACTCTCCTCGCGAAATTAAAAATGGTTTTTCAACAAGGCATCAAAGCACATTGCTCTCTAGGAGCTCAAGGTCTACATCACAGAGACACATTTTTGAGCTAGAAGATGCAATATCTTTCTTTCGTCATCAAAAGATGCATGAAAGGCACATTCAAATATTGGTTTAGTTTCTCAGTTTGATTGATCCCGATGTTGAAAGGGTTTTTCAATAAAGCATCTAAGTATATGGTGCTCTAAAAGCAGAACTTCCAAATATCAAAGACTCTTTCCTACTTAGAAGATGCAGTTCCTCATTTTGTCCTCAAAATAAGCATGAGAAACACATACTACATATAGATCTTTTTTTAATGGTTAATTTTATTCATCATGTATTGCAATGAAAGTAAGGAATTATTCACATATTAGGGTCACCTTTGGACTTTTGTATGTTGCAATATTATATTGTGTTGTGCCCATTATGATCTAGTTAGCCACACATCTAGCACTCAATACACCGAGTCCAATGCTAGGGGAGGGCTGTCAAAGACATCGGTCCAAATAATACGGGAGCCCCGCGTAATCGTACTTAACATATGGTGTCCAGAATTAAAGCTTATATAAATAATATAGAACTTCAAATCTTTTCACCTAAAACTTCTGGCATTGTCCGGAAGGGATTGGTGCACGATTCCTAAAAGGTAGGAATCTCAATTCCAAATCGATGGGACATCATTTCCAACAAAATAGGAACCGCAATTCCTATTCTATTGACTCGCAATTTTGGATGGCATTGATCTATGTGGATTGATATGCAACTCCAAAAAGTTAGGAAACTCGATTCCAAATTGATTGCATACTGATTCCAACAAGATATGAAACATGTTGGATCGCGATTCCAATATGCTAAAGATTCACACAAGTGATTTGCGTAGTACGGACAACGATTCCAACTATATGAATCATCTCACACCCACAATTCCGTGATTCTGATTTCTAAAACAATTCAGAATCACAGACATTTCCAACAACTATACACAAAAAGTCAACAATAATTTTAACTCAAAACAAGGAATCATTCAATATGCCAATAGCTTATAGAATTTTGTATATGACACAGTTGATGAGATGAACCACAACGAGGTTGATCTTCACCATTGGGACGTATAGCCAATCTCACCATGTGGTTTATCTCCAACGACCAACATCAGGAATAGACAGTAGAAGTTGAGGAATGCCATCAACATACTCCACTGCAATATGGTGTACTTTCCCTTTGCAATAACTCCATGTGTTTTAAACTAACCTTCCTTATTTAGATTACATCAAAGACAATATGATTGTAGAGTTCCTACATCAGATGTGAAACGCATTAAAAGAATAATTGTGGTGTGATCCTCATCATGGATGCTTCTCTATGCTTTCAAAAGGTCACACAAAGCACTATTACATCCGAAGAAAGTGAGCATTCCAGACAATTCTAATAGTTTTGCCAGCAAAACCACAACAATAAAAGAAACTGCCCTTTTTAGGGAAAAAATAAACTACATGTGCATGTTCTATAATGCCAAAGGAACACAAGTAATCCACGAAAAGATGCATTCTATGAATAATGAATGTTTAAGCATGTGAGAAAGCGTATCAAGCAAGAGGAAGAAGACCAACCGTGCATGTGATTTTGGATGAACGACCAAACTTCACAACTTCATCTTGGATCTGTGTTGCAAGCTCCCTCGTTGGAGATAGCACCAACACAACAGGGCCCATTCGTGGATCAATCCGCATTCCAGGATCCATTCGCAAGCGTTTCAAGTGAATGAAGGCTGGGATTAGGTAACCCAGGGTCTTCCCTGACCCTGTCTTAGCAATGGCTACTATGTCCCGACCTTTAAGGGCTACTGGCCATGTCTGTGCCTGTATTGGTGTGGGAGAGGAAAATCCGGCATGCTGTACCTGAATGAAAGACTCCCCCCTCAATAACTAATCCATATCAACAGCATGGATTCCCACGAAAGATGGCGAAAATCTCCCTGGTTTTAAAAGAGATGATAGCATTTTGCAGATAACAGTTTTTGTTCAGCTTTAGGGAAGGACCAATATGTCATGTCTAGGAAAAGGGGCAACTTCCAAGTAAAACTAAAGCAATTGGATTTCAGAAACACAAAAATCATTGTCCAAATGTCTAGCATTCCCAAAATTGGTGTAAAAACAAACATTTACCAACATTGAACATTACATTTCACAAGCCCTCTGGGTAGAGCACAAAAAAGAAAAAAAAAATGACTGAAGGTGGGGAGAACATGAAAAGAAATCCATAAGTTTGAATAGAAAAGATATAGCTTATTCCAGTAATCTGGCCAATAGAATTGTAATCCGGAAACGAAAACTTACAGCCAAGTTAGAATAAGAAAGGTAAGGAGAGAAGGAAAAACCATCCACACCTTCAAAGGGCATTTTAGTGCATCTCAAAAACACAGAAAGGTTCTTGCCATTTATTAAAACCCGAGGAGATTTTTGCCATCCTCGCATGCTTAACACCAGTTGTCATTCCCATCTCAAAACTAATGAAGCAAACCAGCTCCAGAAGAAGCACATCCCCACCAACAAAAGTAGAGATGGTATCCGCTTGCTGCTCTAGCAAGCTGGAGGAGTAAGGGGCTTCTTCTTTGAAGCAGTCTGAACCATCGGTGCAGCCCTTGCCACAAACTGAGAGATTCGGAAAGCCCTTGGTCCGCCACCATACAAAAACGGGCGCTCCGAATACATCAAAGCCGCCGCCCAAATGTAAGGCGGGAAACAGCACCACAGCGTACGACAATAGCTCCTCTCCGGAGCTAATATCGCACCTGCGACAACAAAATTGAAGATGGAAAGTGGGCATGAGTTTCAAGTTCAATATTTGAAGCTCAAGTAATTGCAGAAACCCACAAACCAACATACAAGAATCAATTATGTTAAGAGTGCACTTACAGCATACCGAAAGCTTTGGTTCTACATTTTCTATCATATAGTTGGCTATAACATTCACAAACTTCAATAAAAGGAATGCAGAAGAGTAACCAAAATACAATTGTGACAAAGCATACCTCTTTCAGGATCTCAGAAGGGAAACCAGTAGATTCAAATGTCATGAAAGGTGCCGGTACATTGTCTCCCTAAGCAATTCCATTAGTAAAAGTCATAAGTTAACAGCTTCAATATGTGACTATCAAGATAAAGAGGAAACCTTTTCTTAAAATTTGAAAGCAAAGAATTTTGAAAACGTAATACAGAAAACTGATTCACATTTGCATCAAAGTAACCCCATCCATTTCATTCATTTCATGAACTACAGCCCATGCATAATCAACTTGCAAATCTCAAAATTAGACACATTCATAACATTTTGTTGATAAGACATATTCACAACTTTTAAGCACAAATCCAACTTTCAATATTGTAAAGGTGCTCATCACCACCAAACTAACATCAGATTGGAATAGCTAATCCCTAGCGTTCTTTGCCGTTGTACAAATGTTTGAGAGTGCTTTGTTCAACAAGCAAAGCCCTCTTATTTTTCTTTGACACTACAAAAAGAGCACCCTAAAAAATTTGAAGTCCTAGCACAAGTGGAGGCAAGTCATATCAAAGCCCTAAAAAATGAGGGCTTCTTCCTGTTGCAAAGCTCCCCTACCCAGAGTCAAACATTTCAAGTTTAGACATAGTTTCTTCAATAAATTGTATTCTCAATTAGTTTCATTGAGTTTTCAAAGAATTTTTTCCAATTTAATAGCAAATCCACATAGGAAACTTCAAATAGAAACCAATAATAAAATGAATGTGACTAAATTTTTACATGCATACCATAACAGTTATCTCATGCTGACGACGGTAACCCTCATGAGTAAGAGAACTTGTATCTCTTGTAGATGATCTCATTGGTTGGTTATTAGAGTATGCTTGAGAACTGGGCCCATGAGCATACATATTATGCGCCACATGTCCCATAGCAGAACTCGATCCATTGGAAGGGACAGATGGTCCATTTTGTTGATGAACTCCCCCATGCCTCATCACCTGATGCTGAAACACCAAAGATATGAGATTGCAGAGATGAAACTAAATAAACATAAAAGTTACATCATTAGAAGCACAGAAGCCATGTCAGTAGATGAACATATTTACAATCAACAGCAACCAACATAACCATCATTTTCTAAAGTACTATTATCTCTGTGGAGCCCAACATCATCAAACATCAAAACCAACAATGATCCAGATCTCAAATGCCCATTTTAATTGCATGCATCCGACCCCATATGCTACATGCTTTACAAATATATGCATGAATCAAAACATGGAAAAAGAAAGAAAAAGCATCAAAAATATGCAACCACCACAAATCAGCCTATACCCAACGTATGATAAATGCTTTTCTGAGAAAATAACAATAGATTCAGCAATTTTTCTAATATTGTTGAGTAAAAAAATGCAAATTCAAACATTTAAGTTCTATAAATCTTCGTTCACCTGCTGGTTCCGAGCCATTGGAATTGCAGCAAGCTTCGGTTGATGCCCCATCATCATGCCAGGATCCATACCACCATTACGTCGCCCATCATCCCCAGCCCTTCTATCATTCCCGTTACTTCCCATCACACCCTGACCCACCATCATCTGTTGTCCATGACCAGATGGGGCACCACCCACCGATTGCGGCCCATAATCCGATGATCCACCACCCATCTGTTGATTTGGTGGCCCTGATTGTTGCTGAACCAATGAGACCGGGATAGAGGCGATCTTTGGGGCACCTTGAGGTGGAGGCCCTGATGGTAATGGAGGAGCTGGAGCCACTGGTCTTTCATATTGGGTCACATTGGTTTCAGGGTTCCAATAATACAAATAACCGGTGCTACCATCAACCAGGCCTCGCCATGGCTTTGGGAGGGTTGGATCTTCAGGTGCATAGCGTGGACCAGCAGAAGCAGTTGCCATTTTCCAATTGCTCGACCAACAAGCACAGAGGTGACCAACAAGCACAGAGGTAAACGGACAAAAGGAAAAACCCAAATGAATTTGGTGGCTTCTTTGAGGAAGTGGAAAGTATGATAGAAAATTTGCACAGAGAACCTGGATACTGCAATTTGATATGGCTTCAAAACTTTTAAAAACCAAATTTTACAAGGCTCCTGTGACAAACTGCCACGAACCTTAGACAACACAGGAATTAAGATCCACAAAAGCTTCAAATCGCAAGGAACTAATACCAGGGAAACCTATAACCTGGGTATTACAACACCAGAAGTTTCAAATCCTAGAGATCTTAGGTTTCTGCAACCAACACTTGAGATCTGGGAAACAAAGAACTGAGGATTTCCCAAAAGAGCCAAAACCTAGATCATGCAGGATTGAGGGTTCCCCAAAAAAAAAATGACTCGTAACGACGCAACTCCTGGAAAGAAAAACCCTGAACTCTCCAAATACAAGAGCTTTATCCAAGCTAAAAATCCTTGCACCGCAGATTCTTAGAAACCCTAGATGATCATCAAGCCACGCTCTCCATCCTTCAACCACGCAACGCTTAGGGTTTCTAAGCCTTCTGAGAACCAAATGAAATGGAAGAAGGCTTCACCCTAAAACCTAGAGCGCTCCAGATTAGGGCTTCAAAGGGGAGATAGAAAGCGCAAGGCTAGAAAGAGAAACAGGAGACAACCAGAAATGAACCCTTTCTCTCTCTCTCGTAATTCCCTTCAACTGCAGGGAACGGGGCGAAACTTTAGGGTTTAGGAGCTATTTATAGAGAAGGGGAATGAGCTAGGTTCAAACCCTAGGGTTAGATTCCAAACCGTAGTTTGAAAAATCAGGTTAAACAGGGGAGCCTTGTAAAGTCAGGATTAATAGGGGACGCATGAAATTTTAAAAATAAGGAAAGGAAAATCTGGAAAAAAGTAGAGCCGGCAATACGCTGGTTATGTTAGTGTGTTCATACATATGAGTATTTTTTTAGAATATGTTTGAATACATGAAAATATATTGTCTGTGAAATATATTATCAGCGTAATACATTATCGTAAATGAATTGTTACTGTTTGAGTAGTATTTAGATGCAACTTAAAAAACACATTAATATTATTTAGAAAGAAGTATGGGAAATGCGTTACCAACCTTTTGCCAGCACTTGCCTATAAACAATCACTTCTTTTTTTATTTTTGTTACAATAAGTTATTATTTTTTCTTTTTTGTCACAAAATTCCACTCAAATGTAGAATTAAAGCCATCATTACATCATTCCAAAAAGATTTTCTAATGATAACATCATCACCATTTTAAAAAGATTTTCTAATAATAACTTGTATCATTATAAAGTCAAGATGGCACCATTTCCTATTTATTTGTAATGCTTTGGCACTTACAAGGAATCACATGTCTTCTAAAATGATTAGACTTTGATTTCAACATGATAAGTCATTGGAATAATATGATTGGAATAACATCATTTTATTGTGATAAACCTTATTTTTATTTATATTTTTATAGAAGTATTTTAAATGTCTCTATACAATTTTAAATAAACAATAAAATTATGATACCAAATTCAAAATCTTTATAGTAGATTAGTAAACAATAAGGTTTGATAATTGCAGTAAAAAATTTTGAGGCATTGGAGAAGACTAAAGAGATATCTTATTTCAATTTAGCGTTTACTAATATCTTATGAGAATTATATTATGTGAAATTTTTATTATGATTATGTAGGGCTTATCAAGATTCTCTTGCTTCTCTCTTCAAGTTAGCAGCAGCTACTCTCCCAGTTGGGATTTTTTAAGCGGGCGATAGGTAAACAGAGACTAGCACAAAAGATTTCTCAAATATTACCCTTAGTGTAATTGATTTTTCATCTCTTCTCAAATATTACCCTTAGTGTAATTGATTTTTCATCTCTCACCATAGGTAATGGGTTTCGTTATTTTTGGAAAAATCTCATGTAATCTCTTTCCATTTCTTTATTATTAAAGTGTATCTAAACAGTATAAATGTCATATCCTTGTAATTTATTATGATTAAATAGATTTATACCTACCGAAATGGGCCTTTAAGAGAAAATACATAATAATACTATTTACTTTTGATACAAGATGGTCTCTTGACCATTAGATGTGAAATTGAGTGGATGTATTAATTTCATGTACTAAGCTCAAAGTTCAAAAGAAATTTTCTCGAACTTCATAATACCTCTATGTACCAAAGATAAATGATATCGTTCTATACAATCCTATTTTCTTAAAGGTGCAATTTCTATAGAGCCAAAGCTCTAAACAATCAAATTAGAGCCCACCTATAAATAGTGTAGAGCAATGTGATTTCAATGCTACAAATATTTATTTAGAATTAAAATATACATTTCTCTTTAATTATAAAATTGGGAAGATTACATAAATATTCGTTATATTTTTCGTTATTACGAAAATACTAGAAACTTTCCATTATTACACAGATATTTGTTTTTTCAACTTCATAACACTTTTTTTAAATAAAAAATGAAACTGCCCATTTTTTGTTTTTCAAAAATCGAAATTTTTTAAATTTTAGTTTTAAAATAATTGAATTTTTTAAATATCAATATTATGTATCAAATATTTACACTTGGGTTTGAATTGGCTTTTTGGTTATCTTGCATGCGTCTATTCTTTAACGTCAAGGGTTTGAGTCCGTCCCATATATGCAATCTAATTTTTTTCAACCACATGCAATCTTATTTTTTAATAAAAAATGGATATTTTTATTTATTAAAAAGAAAAAATAAAAAATAAAAAATAAAACCCATCATAGAATTGGAGGGCCATACCCAATCTAATTTTTTTCAATGCCCCGCAAGGAATGAGCAGGATTTGATACCAAAACCAGCTTTTACCCATACACTATTTGAGTAGTAGTGATAGAAATAGGTATCATGTTATACATGTACCTTATTTTATTATTATTTATTTTTTTAATGTACCAATTTACAAGCGGTAAAATTCGGTTTTTCGAAACTAAAATTTGTTAAAAAAAAATCGGTTTTTCAAAAACTAAAAATAGGCAAATTCGTCTTTTTTTAAAAAATGTGTTATGAAGTTGAAAAAACGAACATTTGGATAATAATAAAAGTTTCAAATATTTTCGTAATAACAAGAAATATAATGAATATTTACATAATTTTTTCTATAAAATTTAAAGCTTATAGTGTAGATCGAGCAAATCTATGAAAACTTGAACAACTTAAAAATTGACAGTCCAAAATGCCTTACAAGATGCACTATTTCCAAAACTTGAAATTCATTTTTTTCTCAAGTCAATGCATCTTGATGTCGATATCGAGATGATCAATTTGAGGATATTTGAGCATCAAAACAATCTCTTCTAATGAAATTTTTGAGGTACGCTCTAATTTGATTGTTTAGAGCTTAAGCTCTATATAAACTTTTCCCTTTTCTTAATGTCCTCGATATTTTTAAACATTATACCTTTATCTTATGGGAAAGTATACAATGAGATCATTTACCTTTGGTACAAGGTGGTCACATTAATTTTGACCATTAGATGTGAAATTGGGTGGCAACAATTATTCAATTGACCAAGTTTAAACTTCAAGAGATATTTTCTCGAACTTTGTGACACATCTAAGCTTTCAAATATCACATCGGATGGTTGTATGTAATTGTGACCACCTTGTATCAAAGATAAATGGTCTTATTGAGTAAAATCATTTTTCCTATTGATAAGGCAAGGTAAAGTTGAAATTATTGATAGAAATAAAAATATTTTTTAACTATAATAGATAGTGACATCATCATATCACTCTCATGAAACAAAAATAGCTTATTAATCACTAATAAATGCCACACGTATCTCACGAAACAAAAATAGCTTATTAACCACTGGTAAATGCCACACGTATACCATGAAATGAAATGATACGACTTTTCCTTCTATTTTCTTTAGTACACCAGAGTGGACCATGGAACATCGTTCCCCCTTTCCTTGAAACTTAAGTAGACCTAAACAAGCTTACAAGCATATAAAAACTCCCTTTCCCTTGAATCTTACATTGACATGAACAACCTTACAAGCATATAAAAACTTAGGATGTATAAGTGCATATGGCGTTCTCATGTGGCCGAATCTTCCATGCGCACTTGGGCTGAGCAATCACTAGATCAGTATTTTTTTTTTTTGGTATAAATTAGAGTTTTTTTGGGTAATTATAATAAGGAAAATTGTTTCATGCTGGTTGAACCGTATTTCTATATATGCGTTCCATAAAGAGTAAAGCATTCATCTTAAAGATGAATGCAAGTAGGTGTTCAAATTATTATTTATAATTTTTAAAATTTATTTATTTATTCATATTCATGATCTCCATGATAGGGATTACATGTCATTAAAAATTAAGTCAAAAATCTATCTCAAAAATAGAGTTATTAAAAGACCTGCATTTCTACATATGCGACCTTGGCCACATAGAAACCGGGACCTTATAAAATTTTCATTAACTTAAAATATTTGAATTGGACTGGGTTGTGAACTTCCATTTTTTTTTTTTTTTCGGGTGAGTCAATGGGGATTGGCCCCTACTTTGTAATATAAATTAGATTTTAAGTTACCAAACACAGATTCCACAATCCAAATATTGGATAGTCTATTTAAGTTTCAAACAATAATTTTTCAGGTAAATAATAGTTTTTATTTTTTGAGGTTGATTTACATCATAAAATCCCGGCTCCTAAAAGTTCTCCTCATCAAGGCATTACTATGGTGAGTGTACAAGGATATGTTCCTCCAATAGCATGTAATCCTTGTTTCCATGGAAAAGGAAAAAAAAGAAAAGAATTTTCTTTTCGGGATTGTATAGTATGAGATCATTTATCTCTATTACAAGGATGTCACAATTGTTACTAGCCATGAAATGCCGAATTGAATGGCTTGGGGTGAGTCACAATGTTCGATAATTTTTTTTTGAATTTTGAGTCTAGTCAATAAAACACTAACTGCCACTCGATTGGAAATCTGGCGGACAAGAATGATTGTGACCTCTTTGTATTAAAAGTAAAAGACATAGTTTCTATGGGTCAATGTAGAAATAAGTCACCTATTAAAAATCTATTTTTTAGATGGATTCTTTGTAAGGACCTAGACTATCTCGACCGATTGAGTTGAGTACACGGCGAGATGAATAGAGGGTGGGCCGCATGGCGATTGAAGGAGAGAAGAGTCACGTGGCGATGGTGTTCGCGGTGAAGGGAGGCGCGTGGCGAAGGGAGGAGCGTAGTAGGAGTGGTCGCGGGGCGGTAGGTGCTGGGTGAGGTCGCGCGGCGGTAGGCGTTAGGTGAGGTCGCACGGCGATAGGCGCAGTGGAGGCGCACGGCGAAGAGGGAGCGCGCAAGGCAAAGCAAAGGACACACGGCGCGGCAAAAGGAAGAAGCGCGCAGTATGATGAAGGGCGCACGACACCCACAAGTGGTAACGCCGCGCCAAGAATGGGCTATCGCCTGCTGGTCACTGCCACCCGAGTTCCTTGCATGCATGAGTTGTAAGTGCCACTTGGAGAGTGCATGCTGACTTGAAGCCACGTGTCCAGATGTTTAAGCCTTTTAGCACCACTTGGACAAGCCACCCTGCTTTCAAGAATACTTAAGCCTATTCCCTCTCTCACGCCACTCATTTTCGCCTTCATCTCTCTCTCTCTCTCTATAAGGCAAGTTGGGGGAAAGTTGGGTGGGCAGCCATTGTTGCAGTGGGGGTGGAGCTGTGCAAGAAGAGTTGTGAGAAGACACCATTACTGAGTAGGTAAGTGGATCCTTCGCCATTGCCCTATAGTCATACGGATGCATGGAAATTTATGTATGTGAAATAAGAAATGGAAGTATATTGGGATTTGGTGTTTTATATTATGATGAATGTGAATGTTATGAGTGAATGCATGAATCATAGTTGTGTAAGAAATATATGTTTATGAGGTTATATTGTGAGGAAACCGTGATTATCATGTTCTTCAGCATGAGATTGAAGTTATGGAGCCTGTTCTTGAGGCATGCTTAGTACCACTGTGAATTTCCAGGAACTTACCATTTTTTATAAAAGGATTTTGAATGGCCAAACGAGGTCCGATTTGCCTTAAATCACAGCCATTGGAAAGCTATGTGAGTTTAGTAAAATATTTATGTTACATAAGGGAGATAATTTCGAATTGTGTGAGTAGGTCACTGTTTGACTATTTTCCTGGATTTTACACTAACCCCTCTGTAATCACTGGTTTTACCAACCAAATGAAGTCCAATTCCTGCCAAACTATAGCCATTTGAAAGATCCCTGGAAGGGCTAAAAGTTTCATGTACAAAATATTTTCGAATTTCCCATAGATTGAAAGATAGGCATCATTTTGTGAAAATATGTAGTTCGATAAAAACTAGAACTATCCCCTAATTTTGGCATGGCCTTTTGAACAATCAAACGGAGTCCAAATCCTTTCAAATTGACCTTGTTAGAAATATATGTGTATTGACATGAACTTTGGTTTTTGGAAATGTCTCAAGTTCCTCACGGTTTGAAAGTTATAGTATTGTGAAGTAGGGTATGTCATTGTTTCATGCACACAGCAGAGTACAACGACTAGGCCCGCATTCTCGTGAACGTTTGGGGACCAAATAAGATTCGATTGTATTTAAATCATCTTCCTTTGAAAGATTGGTGCGTCTAGCACAAAATTGGTTCTAGAACCGTCTTCAAACTCTAATTGGTCCAAGAGTTACGACCCAAACTGTGAGCACATGCCATGGTCTATGACTGCAGAAATTGTGATGTATGCTTAAGTGTGATATTACCATTATTATCGTGATATTGCCACTGTTAATGCGATATTACCACTGATTATGCTATATATGAATGGGTACCTAATAATGGTATCATACTGTTTATGTGATATGTGAATGGGTACCTACTGTGTGAATGATGGTATCATACTGTTTATATGATATATGAATGGATACCTACTGTGTGAATGATGGTACCATATTGTTTATGTGATATATAAATGGGTACCTACTATGTGGATGATGGTACCATATTATTTATGTGATATATGAATCGGGACCTATTGTGTAAATGATGGTACAATACTGTTTATGTGATATATGAATGGGTACCTACTGTGTGAATGATGTTACCATATTGTTTATATGATATATGAATGGGTACCTACGGTGTGAATGATTGTGCCGGCGGCTGCCTGTTGGGAAGGGTACCTACTATGTGAATAATGGTGTCGGCAGTTGTGATCTTCCCCTGCTCCCCATGATAGGACAAGAGTCAAGATGTGAATGTGAATATCCCCCAGATCTATATTGGCACTACGCATGGGACCACCCAATGATAGTGTAATGCCCTCTCACCAAAAATGACACAAAAGGAGGGTCGCGTCTTGCAAGACCACTGCCTATCGAAAACCCCAAAGCGCGTTGGGGATGTGTGTGTGTGTGAGGGCATTAGGAAGTGGGTCATCCACTTATCCTTGTCCACCCTCCTGAGTGAGGGTAGAAGTCTCTAGTTCAGGATTGGCTTAGCCTGACCGATGTGGCTTCTACTTTAAGAGTAGATAGATCTATTTATCTGTCCTATTTAAGCTTTCTGCATGAACTTTTAATTGTACCTGTGATTTGTTATCCTTACTGCTTTGCTTTAAGTAAGGTGATTGTGAGTTATGCATTGTATATTGAACTGCTGTTGAGAAACATGTTGAGGAACTTCATTTGATACCCTATGTATATACGTATATATGTGCATGGCATTTTATTGTCACCGTTATGCTAGTTGGAATGCACTGGTTTAAATATGCTTATTGGGCTATTTAGCTCATTCCATTCTATCTTCATAACTGTGGAGTGAAGAGTCTGGCATCCATACTAAGGTGGGCAGCCGTCTTGAGGACTTGAAGCTCGAAGTTCAGAAGTTCGAAAGCCGTCATATGAAGACTTTCATAGTATGTTTTGGTGGTCTCAGATTCATGATAAACATTTTATTTTGTGTATATTGGGGCAGTAGTGCCTTGGGAAAATTGTAATAACTTTTAATAATGAATGAATGAGATGCCTGTTCTTTTGGATTGATATTGTCTGCTTGGATGGATTTACTTTAGTTTTCTTTAGTGGTTTGCTCTTGATTCCGTATTTTTATGCGTTGAATCACTCCCACGTGAGTGACATTCGCGACTTCTGTGATCGCGATCCAGCGCTCTGTCGCCCTCCGGCAGTGCAGGGTCGTGACATTCTTTGACCTAATTTTTAAGGACATGTAATCTCTTAAATGGAGATAATGAATATGAAAACACAAATAAATTTTAAAAATTAAAAATAATAATTATTTTAAGAAAATATTTGGACCGTTAGTTCCAATTGTTTTTAAAAGGACCACCTATTTGCATCCATCTTTAAGATGGATGATTTATTCTATTAAGAAAACATTTGGACTGTTAGTTCCAATTATTTTTAGATGGACCACCTATTTGCATCCATCTTTAAGATGGATGCTTTATACCTCGGGGACCACAAATATAGAAATGCGGTCCACACCGCATGAAACAATTTTCCAAAAGTAAATGGTCTCTTTATATATAGGGAAAAGTTTATATAGAGCATAGGCTCTGAACAATCAAATTAGAGCCTACCTCAAATTTTTCACTAGAGGAGGTTGTTTTGATACCCAAATATCATCAAATTGATCATCTTGACATCAAGATGCATGGACATGAGAAAAGATTAGATTTCAAGTGTTTGAAATAATGCATCTTGTAGTGTATTTTTTGACCGTCAATTTTCAAGATTTTCAAGTTTTTATAGATATGCTCGATCTACACTATTCTTGAAGCTTTAAATTTTATAACTAAAGATGAAAGTATAAATTAAGGTTATCACAAAACTTTCTAGTATTGAAACCATATTTCTCAACATTATTTGAAAGTGGCTCTAATTTGATTATTTATAGCCTCGGCTCTATACAAACTGCACCCTTATATATATATATATATATATATATATATATATATATAGGAAAAGTGTTTGGTGAATCGGCGGCACAAATTATTCTTGTGCAGTCTCTCTATAAAATATATCTCAAAGATTTATTTTTTATCCAACATTTTAGAGTTTAATAATCTCAACCATGACAATGATATAAATTTGGAAATTTTTTTCAAAAGAATATAAATGTTATTTTTTAAATTCATTTCTTCACAGTCCATTTTAACTTCTAGAGGATGTAACATTTTTTTACGTTGACCACACGGTAATAGGTTAGTCGACTGACTCACCAAAACCACGTCCATTTATATATCATTTGCAACAGTTTTTCAAAGTAATGATTGAGTTGCCCGAGATAGTATCGACTCACTTTGGTCCTCTATTGCAACAGGGCCGCATAAGAAAGAGGGAGCACGAAAGGTCTGCTTGTGATTTCCCAAGCTTATCAAAGAGGGAGCACGAGAGGTCTACCTTCGATTAGACTAATCCGATTGGTAGGGCAGGTCTTAAATAATTGTACTCGTTTGATTTAAAGTCTGCCATAAACTCTTTCTCATCTCACTTCACTTAGGCCGAGAAGCATCTTTGGCTCAGAACTCCCTCGTACATGAAAGGTACACACTTTAAAACTGATTATTATACAATACCCTTGGTTGAAATCGTCAATTATGGACTTATGTATAAAGTTAGATTACCATATATATATATATATGCACACACACACGTTTTAAATTTTATGTAATTTGGATTTGTAAAAAAAAAGTAAATTTTAAATATAAAGTGATGGTGTGACCGTCAGATCGGTTCAGATTCAATCTGAGTCGTTGGGCTCATATGTAGATATGAGCTAGTGGGCTAACCTCAATATTTTCCATATATATATAGGAAAAATATTATATTGTATCAGTAAGGTGCACCTAAAAAGCCCACAAGATAAGGTCATTCTTATGCTAGAAAACCCTTAAATCAGTCAACTCGACCTTGAGATTCAAAAACATGAAAAATAGGGGATATAATTCATCTTCTAACACATTATCTAGACTGTTCATTTTCAAGTATTTATAGACCTGCTTGATCGTCACCATTTCTGGAACTTTAAATTTCATAATTGAGTGAAACAATAGATTTTCATATAATTGCAAGGCTTTGCGGCACCAAAACTGCATTTTCATCATAGTTTATCGTATTTTTTAAATATTTTTATTAGGTGTGCTTTGATGAAAAGCATATATGTTTTAAAATTTCACGTGATTTGGATTTATAAAAATATTAAAATTAAAACATGTTGTCAGATCGGCCTAGACTAAAACTGGGTCGTTGGACTCATATGTAGTTCTGGGCAGATATTACGGTCACGACCTCATTTCGTGTTTGAATTTTTTTTATTTTTTCTACAAATTCAAATCACTTGAATTTTTAGGCGTGGGTTCTTCTTATCAAGTAGCACCTACTAAAAATAGAATTTTTTTTTTTTACAAAAAAATGACCAAAATACCCTCGAAACTTTTCAAGGGTATTTTGGTCAAT
>NW_006497781.1:921260-938326 GCF_000471905.2 Amborella trichopoda
TAAGTAATATATATATATATATATATATATATATATATATATATATATATATATATATATATAGTTTTTTTTTGAGAAACATCATTGAATAGATATTTGGGTTCTTAGAAAAGCTAAGGTGCCTCTCTCAGGAAGGGATTCCAAGGGAAAATCTCTCTTCATTTCAATTTTATTGCTCTTTTTCTTCATTTCTTTTCCTATGGATTTTGCTTTTTGTTTCATACAAGCTTCCTTTGTTCTATCAGGAATCAAAGAGAAAACATTCTCAGCTATGCTTATTCAATTCACAATTATTTGCTAAAGAAATTCAACCATGTAGCAACAAACCTCTGGAATTCGACCCAAAATAGAAAACATTGAAGAAAGAAAAGATCAATACAATTCAAATCTAGTATCATTCCATGCTTGATTGATAAACACAAGAACAAACAGATCATCCATCCTAGAAACAATTTTTCCAAGTTCCAACCATGAATGAATTAGTTCCACTCGCAATCCACCAAAAGGAAAGTTTTTTTCAGCTATATGGACATAAATAATGTCTGAATCAAACAATCGACCCCAAATCCATTTCTAGCAAAACACAGACATGAGAGAGAGAGAAGGAGGGAGAGTTGGAGTTGGTATACTTACAGTGGGGAATGTCTCATCGAGAAGAAACAGAGCCAATTTGGTGTTATATCCACCATATCCACGTACAATCACATCAGCCTGCACATTAAAGCAAAGAAACAGATGATACCGGCATTTTGATTAATGAAGATCAAGACAACAAGTTTTTAGAGAGAGAGAGACCATGAACCAGAGACAATATGATACCGCCATTTTGATTAGTAACAATCAAGACAACAAGTAAGTTTTTACACACACAGAGACGAACCTTGCGGGAGAAAGTGTTGGTAAGAGCGGCGCCCCAACCTCCTGGTTCGAAAGATCGCTGGGTTATAGAATCCCCAAACAACACAATCTTGGGCCTCGCCATCTTTTCGCCTTCTCTACGTTCGCGTGCGTGTTTTGCAGAGAGCAGTAGGAAAGATCAAATCTGGCGTGTTTTGCAGAGGGCAGTGTCCGAAAGATCAAATCGAAAAGCGTCAACCGGACATGGCCCCGGAAGCAATTCAATTGGCCTAACCGGTAAACCCGTGGGTTCAACCGTTCTAACTCGGCTAGTACAGACTGTAGAAAAAAAAAGAGGGTGTGGTTTCCATAAGGTTGCAACCTTAAACAATCCAGTTAAGACGGACCTCCAAATTTTATCTTGCAAGTTTCGTGCAACTTTTTTTGAAGATTATCTGAAAATTTATTTTTATATTTAATTATAAAATTTTAAACTCTAAAATAGTTAAAATCAAGTAAATCTATAAACTTTTGAAAATCTTGAAAATTGACAGTCTAAATAATGTATTGGAAGATATACTATTTTTAGAATTTGATTTTTTTTTTTTTCATATTCATATCTCTCGATGTCGAGATGATCAATTGAAGAGTTTTTCAACATTAAAACAACATTCTTTGACGGATTTTTGAGGTGCATATGTAATTCTACATTTTAAAGTTGCAACCTTATATAAACTTTTTCAGAAAAAAAAAGTGTTAAAATAATTTTAAAAACATATATATATATATATATATATATATATATATATATATTGGGCAATATTTCACGATTCAAAAGATTGACTCGAATGATCTCATATTCTGAGCGAAACTTCATTATGAACTACATCACCTTCTTGTCATCATTTATCGTTTTTAAATTTGTAATGCAACAAACACTGGTGATAGTCGTTATACTTACAGATTCATATTCTCTCCACAAGTTCAAAAAACTAACATAATATTTGTGGATGTTTTTCTTCCCTTGTCCATACGTAAACATATCATATTCGATTCGGAATCACCGGGTAAGATTTGAATGCTAGTAAATATTTTCTAGATACATTTATTTCGTAGTGCGGAAGCCTTTCATTGGTCTTGCAATGTCCATATCCACAGAGCCGATGATCCATGAAACAATTTTTGCATTGTAGATTTTAAATTGTTGGGTTTCTTTAGTATTGGATGGATCAGGTTAGGGTTCAATTTCCTCAATAAACCCCCACAAATCTTTTCCTTCAACAAAAAACTGAAAATGAAACCACCAATCAAGATAGTTTTTCCCATCAAGTTTTATAGCCAAGATATCTCATTTTTCCAAAGCCATGTTAAAAATTATATGAGCACTCTCAGACGTGATCAAGAACTTGGATATGAGATCAAAACCCAAATGCGAGTTTTGAAGTAAAGACAAAATTAAGAGGGATCAAAGGAAGTTAGAGAGAATTAATTAACTAAAGGAAGCAACAAAGAAAAAAACAAGATTTGAAGAACCAAAAAAGAAAAAGCAACAGAATACCATATCTGTCAATGAAAGAGAGAGAACCAAAAAATATAAATTTTCAAAGGGATATGATCAAAAAAACCAAAAAGCATGGAATTTGCAAACCAATTGAATAATTGAGGGCTCTAGATCTACTCGGGGAGAAGAATTTTTATTTCTTCAAAGAATAAAACCAGCCACGTCCGTTAAGGTAGGCAGATCTTTCAATAGCAGAGGCATTCCAATGGTTGAGGTGGATGTCTATCTTTCTGGCGGATGCCGTTATTCCAAGTGGTGCAAATAAAAAATATTGGTGCAACAACTTTATGTAGAGACGGAACAACTTGACAGAACAATAAATGATACAAGGTTTTCAATGGAAGTACCTTGGACAAAACTTGGTCTAGAGAGAAACGGGATAAATTGGACAATTTTATTTTGATGGATTTGCTTTGTAAATTTTCTCAGCAAAATTTGTGACATGAACCAAACTTATTTTGACGGATTTGCTTTGCAAATATGCAACACGATTTTGACGGACTTTCTTTGTAAATTTGTAACAAGATTATGTAGTGCAAAATTGTGACGGGGCTCAGAGAAAAGCAAACTCGATGGGATTTTCAAAGCAAAGGACGAAAAATTTGCATAGTAAGGACGGAAGCAACTCACCCGGATCATTGATCGGCTATTCAGGAAACATGTGAATTCAAAGTTGGAAACGGAAACAAAAGCTTTGCAATGGAAGCAACCCACTCGAATCGTTAATCGACTGTTCATGAACTAACCGATAGTAGGGCTCAGACCAGAGGATTTTAGAGATACAGATCAATCCTTACGTAGAAGATTCAATTGAGCAGTAGGTCTCTGATACCTATGGTTCTGATACTATGTAAAACACACAAAGAAGCTGAGGAAAAATTTATCTCTCTTGACCATTATTAACACGTATTTATAATACAACCAAAGACAACAAGATAAACTACAATGAGTAACTTCTATGAGATATACACTTTCCATATATAATAAATAAATACAAGATCTGATCTTCAATCTCTACATAAAGGAGAAATAAAAACACAATTAGGGGGCTAATGGTTCTAGAGTTTTAAATTTGAGGGGATACAAGTGATTTTGGTGATCCTAATGGGCTAATGTAAGGACGGAAATTTCGGGGAGGGGGTAGAGATCATTTTTCAAAAATAATATTAACATGAAATTTGGACTTTATCTTGAAATTTATAAGTAGAATTGATAAAAGTATTAAAATATTTTGAATAAAAAATATTGATCAAAATAAATTTAGGAGTATTTTTGTTATTTGTATTTGAAGTATTTTTTTATGACTTTTATTTAGTTATATTCATAAAAATAAACTAGATCCTAAAATTCAGATCAATATATTATTTAAAACAAAAAATAATATATTTTTTGGGAAGCCCGGTCCAGTTGAGATGATGACCTATTTGTCTGGGCCTGACCTCCGATTCTATTTCTAGAACCAATTGTTTGGAAATTTTCTGAAGTCATATGCTTGGTAGAATTGACCGGTCAACCGGTCAAATCCTATCAAACCTAGAGATAGATCTTAGAAGTCCAAATCCGAATTGAACTAGAGTCAATTGAAGCTGTATAAAAAACCCATAACTTAAATCCCTGATTTAAAGTGACCCTTAGGATAAAGAAGACCTAGAGCCTAGAGAAAACCCTGGACTCAATTTTCTTGACCCGGTTCAGGTAGTTTATTCTTCTTTTCTTTAGTTTAATTTAAGTTTATTTTCTGGTTTTCTTGGTTTTTATGCAATTCCAATCCGGTTCTACTGATATCGTATGAAGCAAGGACTTTTATGCAGATCTATCTTTCCAAATGCTGTAAATCAACAAATCCCACTATTCTCCATAATCTAGTCGCTTTGTTTGAAGCACAAAATAGAGATGGTCTTGTTTAATTTGAAGCACAAATAAAAAATCTGAGGATCCAGGAAGGTCTCGCTTTTTGATGCAGTGAGAGTCATAGAAAATGGTCAGCTCTGCGAAGCACACTGTGCCACAGATCAAATTCTGGGTTACAACCCACGGCGATGCGTAGTACATCATAAGTAGCAGTCAAGACTGCGACACAGTATGCATCGCAGCTTAGATCCAGGCTCCAAAAGTTTATGACAGCCCCCGATCCGATCCTTTATGTTCTTTTTATTTTAGTTCCAAAAGAATAAAAAAAAGATGAAAGAAAATAAATAAATAAATTTATCTTTTTTTTTTGGACAAGCTTTTTTATGCTTCCCCTACATCTATCCTCTCCCTTATCCACCTCCATTTTGAATGGAGGGTTAAGATTGTCCCAATCACAATGTCATGCATCTACACTATTTTATTTTTAATTTTTTTCTATAAACGAATTTGACACTAAATTTTGGAAGTCCATTCCTCTATTAAACTCGTACTAGCGAAAAATATAAAAAAATATTTTCAATAAAATAAAATAACCAAAATACCCCTGAAAGCTTCAAGGGGTATTTTGATCATTGTATTTTATCGAAAAATTATTTTTAATATTTTTTATAGGTACGCCTCAATGAGAAGATGGCACATACCAAATTTCATATTCATACAATTTGTAAAAAAAAAACTAAAAATAAAATAATTTGAGACGTTGGATCTAAGATCAAACGGTGAGTGGCTCTCTTGATCAAAATTGGACAGCTGGATGGTAGGGGTAGGATAGAACTTCTACGTTGTAGGGGAAGCACAATAACCTTTCCCTTCTTTTTTTCCTTGTCATAGTTGTATTTTTTTAAAAAAATTTCATACAATTTATTTGCTTGCTTGTGCGTTGCCAGACACGCACACAAGCATTCTTTTCCACCACATCTTGCACAAACCTTCCTCTTAAAATCTTTATTTCAAATCTTTTTTGAAACCCCCATAATCGGCATTAAAGTTGTGAGGACACCTAGTTGTAGGGAACATGATAGTTGGGGATTGCACTACTTCAACTGTGACCACTCCTCCAAATCCTTAAAACCCTTGGGTCAGCCGACCTGAGCCAAGTTAGCCCTAATAGCGCGTTACCGCCCCATTACTCTAACGTTGTTAACCAGCCAGTCAGAGGTCTAGTGATTCAGGGTTCACATAATTCTGAGGCACCTAGCGTTGTCTCTAGCCACCATGATACTACTAGGGGCGACCTGCCTCTCAACCTAACACCAATAAGAGTTAGGATCCCGATTTAAGTAAACTCCAGGAAATCCTTAAGGTGCAAGTGTTTATGAAAGACCTAGCTAATCAGGGCTTTACTCTTGAACCGAGTTGCAATGGTAAAGCTAGGCCAGAAATTCAAACCCCTAATAACCTTGAGCAGCCAACCTAGATCAAGTTATCCCTAAGAGTCAACAACCAACTAGTCACCCAAACCAAGAACTACATACTAGGATTAGAGAACCTAGCTAGGGTTCCGACTCTAGTCATCAACATTCGAGTCTAGTCATGCCTCAAAGGGCGTACACCATCTAGTAGTAATCATGGGCTCTGCACCCTCTTTGGGTCTAACACTATCGATAGGAGGGGTCCCAAGAGTAAACTACCCAACCTAGAACACAAGCACCTAATTCAGCTAACCGAGGTCAATCTCAAATGTCTAGTCACTATAGTAGCCTTAGGGCTCAATGCCAATCATCCATTAGTAAACACCCAGTTTTGTAGGCTTCCCAGCAAAACTTAGTGAGTCAAGGTGAGCCCAACAAAGCTCAACCACATAACCTAAGTGGATATATTAGCCAACAACTAGCTTTGTTTACAGTCAAATCCATAGAGATATTTGATGAAATCCCTCAAAATTAGTGCTCTAAATGAGTTAAAAATAAAGATAAGTAGAGATGATTAGGATCCGCCAAATTATGGTTTAAAAAGAAACTAGATCTAGGGAGATCAAGGTACTTTGAGGACCGTCGGAAGATCCGGCCTAAGATAACACAAAATCCTATCACAAAACCCTAAAAACAAAAATAAATAAAATTAAAGTAAATTATCTAAGAACTAAAAAAAAAAACTTACCTAGTTGTTGGTCGGCCCAGCATACCTAAAGACCTGGAGTTGGGGCTTATATCAGGACCGTGGGTTGTTTACGTCATGATCCTTCGATTGTCCTTGAAGAATTAGGTTGATAATTGTTGCGGTTAACAATTGTTGGAATTAGAGTTTGAGGTTTTACCTTGAAATTGGACTAGGCTAATTCTAGGGATAAGATTTCCTAGATCTAGGGTTTTTCTAAGGTTTCGGCTATTTTTATATATTCGGGGTCTTTTCTCTAATTATTGGGAAATTTCGAATTTTATGAGATTTTTTGAATTTTATGAGATTTTTTGAATGACCTTCTAGTATTTTCTAAGGGGGTTTAAATAGGAGCAAGTTAAGTATGATTCTGAAAATTTTAAAAAATTGGTTTTATTTATACTAAAAGTATTCCTAATTTATCCAAGGGAAAATTAGGCAAGAAACATGCTTATCAGAAAGTTAAAACCGCCACAATAGCCCCTCCAGAAGCTTTTAGAAAATTATAGATTGTTTTAGAATTTCTGCATAGAATTTATGGTAAACAATTTTTTTTGGACCATAACTTTCAAACGGTAAATTGGATTTAGGCGATTCTTGAATCGGTGGAAAACTTATGATATCCTCTATAATTTATAATCAATTTAGCCAAATTTAGGTGATTTTAGAGGGGTCTATAGGGCCCAAACATCTGGTTATTATTTCAATTTTAGGGTGTCAAATTAGTGTTTGGTATGGTTTTTTACATTCATAAGGCTTTGGGTTGTCTAGGATTATTAGGGCTCAGATAGGTTTAAAGTTTATTTTATGTTTAAAAAGATGACTAGGGTCTACTAAGTTATTGTGGTCTCTAGGGTTAAAGAATTCAAGAAAGATTAACCAATTTCAAAATGTGGTGTCTACAGTTATCCCTCTTTGGCACATCCTGTTCTTCTAGGAACAGGTGAGCAGCAAAGGAGTAGACACTTGCAGGCAATTTCTCTGAATCATTTTTCCTAATATCAAATAGTCAGAGAGCACATCAGTCCATTTATGATGTTGTAACACGAGACATTGCGTCATCCTGCTCATCCATGTCCCTTGGGGTTTTCTTGGAACTGTGTTTGGGCTTAAGGACTTACTTGGAACAGTTATCTACTAGGAAGGCTTCTCCCACTAGGAAGGTTTTCCTCAAGTCTCTGGTATATCTTATTCTTCAAGAATTTTATGAAGGCTGCAATGCGGTCATATCATATACGGGTTGTCCAATTCGTTCATTTTAGAAAATATTTTTATAAATTTTGAAAACAGAGAGGAATTTTTGAAATAGAAGCAGGAATTTATGCATATGATTTTAATAAAGAAATTAAGGTTATTGAAATCATATGGCATATGAAATTTTAGAAAGGGAAATGTATTTCGAAAAACAAATTTTTGTTTAACAGTTTTAGCTCATGTGACCACGGAGCCCACTACGCGGTTTACGTCATGCAATGATGGACGTAATCAACCCGATGTTGGGGGTGATTTGTGGACACCCAAATCAAGATGTTGTATAAGAAATCAATGGATAGGATTAGTCTCGAATTGAGTGGTCCTCAAGTGCATGCAATCTTAAGGGGTAGAATGACATTATGGATAGTAAATCAATATGTTATTTGTAGAAATACCTCAAACACTATATCAAAAAGATTAATGTAAGCAGGACTTGCCTAGAAGGCCTCATATGCCTTGAAAGTTCTACAGGTTGTCGTCATATATCTTGACTGTCAGACATACTTAGGGAAGGTCATAAATTCTATTTTGAGACCAAACTATAGGATCAATGATCCCAGAGCTATTATATGCCTCTTTGCGCTATTTTGAGGAAGTTTGGATATAAGTTGTCAAGTTTTGAGGAATTCTATCGATTAAAGTGACTTTAACCGTCAAATATACTCCAAGACTGTCACAAATATCATTTTGAGACTAGACAATGGGATCAATGATCCTATGGCCAATATATGCCTCCCCGCCCTGTCTATACGTAATTTGGATATAATTTGATAAATTTTTAGAGACTTCGTGAGTGGAAAGGTCTTTAATGACTGAACCTACAAAAACCTAATCATATCATACCAAATCGAGGTAAGACTTTGCCGATGATGATTATTCGTCAATATATGTCTTCATTCCAAGATCCATAAAAAATCGACTTATGATCCACCATCAGTTAAACAAGTTTAACTGACGGGCCATCCATAATGCTTGGAAATTAACCCATAATATTTTGGAAAATCATATTTTATAGGTTAATAACCCATTTCAAGAGGATCTAATCATATTAAGAGGAGATTTAGTCCAATATTACTTTCTTCGACAATAAGCTTCTATAGGCATTGTTTGTTAAGGACACTAAACAACAACCATGACAATGTCTAGTTGATAAAACCGTCATATCTCTCAATCCAAAATGAATTTTTCGATGAGATCAAAGCCCTTGAATTCCTAATTCAGAACTTTATTTTCCCTATGAAAGCTAGATCATCAAAATCTCCATGTGAAAACAATCTAAGCCATATCAAATGTCACTTCCTTAGGAGATTCTCAATGAATTTTGTTATTTTGGGCAACCAAGTCTATGAGAGATATTTCGAAGGGGTCCTCCTAAGATGTGTCAATCACCTTGAAATTAACCGAATCCTCAAAGAAGCACACAATGAGAGGGGACACCCCAGGGCAGCAGCCCTCGCCCAGAAAATACGGTGTCAGGGTTATTACTGGACTACAATGGCAGAAGACTGATGAAAACATATGAAGAGGAGTCCCAAATGTCAAATCTATGGGGACCTCATTCACGTGCCATCCATGTCCTTTTGCAAGGTGGGCACTCGATGTCATTAGAATGATAACCCTTAGGGCATCTAACAAACATAGGTTCATTTTAACGGCCACTGAATACTTCACTTAATGGGTCAGCTACCTCCTTAACAAAAATCAAAGGGAGACACATGGCATGATACATTAAGAACAACATAGTCTTCAGGTTCGAGGTCCCATAAACCATTGTTACAAAGAATGACATGAACTCTAAGAATGAAACTGTAACTGAGGTATGCAAGCAATTTGGCATAACCTAGAAGTCCTCTACACCATATTACCACAAAGGAATGGCTAAGCTAAGGCCACCAACAGATCCCTTTTTAGGATCATTGATATAATTATAGAGTGGGAACGATTGGCACAAGAAATTACAAGATGCCCTATGGGCCTACCCGACCAATGAGAAAACACCCATCAGTATGACCCCTTTTCATATATGGCATAGACGTAGTAGCACCTATCGAAATCGATACACCTCAAGTGACAAGGAACATGATGAGGCTTGGTTAGCCTCTTTCCTCACACTAGATGAAAGGAGGCTCCGGGCCTGCAATTCCATGAGGGCCTACCATCGGTGAGTTGAGCGAGCATACTTAAGGAAGGTTATCCCAAGATATTCTCAGATAGGTGACATGGTCTTAAAGAAGATATTTCACTCGTATGCTAACCCACACCCATTGGGAAAATTCAGGCCTAATTGGGAAGGGTTGTTTGTAATAATATAGGCTTATAGATCAAGGATAAAGGGGGGTTAGCCCATCAACATCGTGTACCTTAAGAGATATTACATGTAAGGGCACAAAGAAAAAGGAAAAGGAAAAAAGAAAACAGAAAAAAAAAATTAGAAAAGAGGATGACCAAAAAAAGAGAGGAATGGTGGACATAGTGAAAACCCGAACAAAGGTCCCATGGGTAAAAATGCCAAAATAATAGGACATGGTGAAAACCTGAAAGGGCGCCATTGGTAAGAAATAAACAACAGACATGGTGGAAACATCATGGCAAAAAATACGCAACAAAAATATGAGGAAAAGGAAAAACCCAAAAAGGATGTTGTTATGTTATGCCTTGGGCAAAACTCCCTAAAGGGGCACCCGAGGCACAAACCTCATTTAAGCAAGGAAAGCTCTGGTGCGTCCAAGACCCTCGATTCGATCCAATAATGGCAACTCCCCTGACCCCATTTAGTAATTGGAGGGAAGTCTAAAGAGTCAGGGGCGATAACCTTCGATCTCTAAGGCGTGAGTAGAAGAAAAGCTAAAGGAGATATGCCAATAGGCTGAGAATAGGGCGTGGCTCTTGGATGAGAGATACTCGAGAATTTCGGGGCCGCTTGAACCAATCGGAATTGGTTTGACTCTTTTAAAAACTTCAACCTAATGAAAACCTTATTTTTTAAAAACTATTCGCTTTTGGAAAATGTTCATATGCTTAGAAAAGCTCATGCTTAGGGCAAAATATTTTCCAAAACTAGGATTCTAACACTAGTATTTGGTGCTACCGAACCCCATAGTCGTGCTTCTCCTTTACCCTCACCAAAGGGGTCACGTGTGACTAAATTGTAAGGCCCACCTCCGATTTTGAAGAAAGTTTTGAAACATCTATTATGCATTCATTCAAATCTTCTTCCAAGATTGTTTTAAAAAATGGGATCTAGAGTCCATGGTTGCATGACTCTAAATTGCTAACTACCATTTTATGGAAACGTTGCCTCCTTGCCAATGACGAGGCTTAGCAATGCAAAGATATCTCTCTCGCTCGTGTTCCTAAGGCAATAAGGGGCAACCCATTTTCTGTGAGTGTGTGCATTCCTGAAACAACCTACCAACAACTGGAAAATCGAACCTTAAGGATCGCAACCCATCACTTGCTCACCATATGTGCGCGACCGGTGCTATAAACTTCTGATCTGCACATACTAGAAAACTATCCCACAAAAGCGCAAAGCAATCTGATGGCATTTGTGCAGTTGGTGAAGGAATTATTTGATTCTCATATACACTAAACTCCTTAAAACGACTTGGGACACGATTGGTAGGGTTCCTATCATTGAAAAACTCACTTGCCTCTAAGTAAACAAGATGCATACATAAATGGTAGACGAATGCTAAGAGCATAATCGTCACATGGAGTCTTAAATATTCAAACAAACAAAGGTCAGTCATGAGAGGGGTACAAGCACCCCCAAAATCCAAACAATCAAATGGTGAATAATCCAAGATAGTATCGAAATGCCAAATTGCCAACCAAAGATGATATGGATAAGGTCCCTTATTTACAAAGAATTTGAAGAAACTGCCCGACATCTATTCAAGATGGGGAGGACACAAATGGTGAAGCACAAAATATTGTGTCAAAAGGGTCAGATTGCCACCCCTATCGATAACTGAAGCCTCTAGAACAGTAACCACATGACGACTGACCTGGTATTCGGTTCGGGCATGGTCCTGTCAAGAAGAAAAGTCAGTTTAAAGAATAACAATAACAAATGGGGAAAGGACAAAAGGAAGCACATACCCACTCGAGCCTTAGCCTCAAGGAAATTGTCTAAGAATGTGCCAACTCGGCCCAATATCGGTCGACCTCATGTAAAGCAACCATTAGAGCTTCTATCTCGCCAACGGGCGAAGCACTTGAAGACGGGATACTGGACAAAGGTGAAGCTCGTACTACCTCCTCATCTTGTCTCCGCAAATGATCGAACGTCTCATGCAAGTCTCGAAACACCTCCTCTCCCCAAACTAACTTTGTGTGCAAACGAGCAAACCTCTCGAACCATGGGGATCGGAAGATGGAAGGACTACACCGATTGATAGTCTGCTCATAGATACTCAGTAGTCAACTTGGGGGATACCATCAGACGTACAGCCTCCTGAAGATCATGTAGTTGACCCCACCAAAGAATGAAATGCTCCATGCCCACTCAATACTGTTGATCATGGTGAATGCGAGGGACGACAAAGATAGGGTTCTATGGAAGCCTGGCCTGGGGATGGTCGAAGTGCCTAAGAAACCTACCAAGATGATATGCCTCAACAATCTCCATGCATATGAGAGGGGTAGTCGTACAAAAAACACCGCGGGATTCTTGCACAAAGCGGGGATTCTCATCACCTGCATAGGGGTACCAATCAATTTGCATCACATAGATGACAGAAAAGATTGGGTAATCAAAGAAATAAAGGAGGGGATAATACCAAAACAAGGGCACAAGGAAGACATACCTCCCTCTCCTCCAATAGATAAAAAACCAGGGTATAATGGGACACTGTAAAACTATGGACCTTCTCTCGTCAACCTTGGGCCAACGGTGACTGCAGGGAAAGCGCTATGTATCATTCGAAGGGATGGGGTGGCTAACAACAATATGTTCCCTTGCCTAAAGCTACACCACCAAATGGGTAAAGATGGGATCATGGATCCACCGAATCATTCCTCATGCCATGAAGAAGGAAAGCTAAATAGCAGGTCCCCAAGCTACCTCGTGAAGATTAGCGATATCCTCCATGACCCGCAGACATTGCACTTGAAGGAAGGATGCATCATTAAAAAGGAGTGCCCTGAGAAGATATGCAAAGAGCCTAGTAAGGGCCCGCTCATCCTCAGGAGATGAGTCACCGTCCCTTGGAGGGTCGAAAGAAGGCCTGAAAACATCCACGCCTCCCTCAACTAGGACCTCTCCCCCCTCAACAGGAGGAGAGACCCCAGGCTCCAGAATCTCAAGTGCGGGAACCCCCTCATCCGCATCAAGGTAAATCACAATCAAGGGAATAACATCCTCACAATACCCGTAACAGGCTCCTCCGAGGGACCACCCTCAACCGAAGCATCAACATGAGGATGATGACCTCTGGCCGTGCTAGCCCCACCAGCCTCACAAGTCCTCTTACGGCCCGCATGAGAACTCTCAGCATTATCACTGGAAGGGCCTGCATGAGGAACCCAAGGAATGTCCGGAGGGGGAGCGCCAACCTCATCCCCATCTGAATCAGAAGAAAGGTCCTAAGCCGTGACATCAGTAGGGATATCAACCTCCTCTAATCAGATGCCTTCCCCGAGAGGAACCGCCACTCCATTCATAGGTACCTTCCCTGCCTGGGCTGCTTGCTCTGAGGTTGGAAGTTTGCGGGGCCAAAAACAAGGAGCGCTCTTTGAATGGGCATCTAACTCCTCGCAAGAGACGGTAATTCCCCCCAATAGCCTAGGAAAGATGCGAAATCTTGCCATCAACTACAGGAAAAGCAGCCTTAGCACGAGTCTCTAAGTTAACTCTAAGATTCTAAAGAGATGTCTCAACATAGGAAATAATGGAATACTGGTAAAAAAAACCCGAAACCAAGGTTCAATCAAGGGTGTATTATCGAAAAAAACCATCCATGTATCTCGAGAATCACTCTAGCTTGGCTGGCCAACTAAGTCACTTTCTTATGGAGAAGCTCTGTACCTGGCACCCAACAAGTCGTTAGATCACTCCCCTCAAAAGAAAAGGGATTGTACATTGGTCATTAAGAGAAGCATGGCCCACACGGCGATCGACAGCTTTGAAAATCTCCTCACCGGTAACAATATCCTAAATATCAGCGCCATGGAGGTCGAAGCTTTTGAGTATCAAGAGGGGAAGAGGCCGCCATCCGCTGGGCAGTACTAATATCACTAACTGACCCTGCAGATGAATGACTCTGGGAATGGAGCTAAGACGAGGCGACATGCTAACCAGTAAACCAGGCAAAATAGTAAGAAAGAGGGCTAAAGAACATGAAATTACAGTACTGATATTTCTCTGGAAATGCCCGTTAAGGGTTCAAGGGTCCCATTATATAAGTTCAAAGCCATATGGCTCAATGCTGTTGGAAAAGGCACTGACGCCATTGACAATGACGTCAGGGTCAAGACATGCCCCATCATTTCAAGAATCGACAGCGACAAGATGCTACCCATACATTTATGAGCATAAAAGAACACACGTGGGGCATAAGGTCACCTATTGCACTCGATCAGGATTTTCCCACTCTCGTCTAAATCATTCCGCCCAATCAAAATTCGGACTCCTTTGGAATAATGGCACATCAGCCTTCGACCTACAAACAGAGGACTATTACCTGCAACAGCCCCAAACGATGGCCTAGCTAACCTCTGTGTCCCTCGTGTGACCAATAGGCGTCTTTACGATACTAGATGTCTGAGGGATGATGGCATTTCAGTTCCTCATCATAAAAATATTTATCTAAAGCGTCTACTTCTTTGTCGCTTTGTGTCCCACCACTTTAGTGCGACACAAGTGCCAAATAATGAACAATCACAAAAAAGAAAAAAAAATTGAAAATGCAATCTAAAAAGTAGTTTTTAGCCCAATTAATATAGACCGTCAATTTTGCTGAAATGCTTAGATCTAAGCCTTAGAATGATCTTTTCTTTTCAAAGCTTATAGATAATTTTATAATCATTAGATTAACAATATTAAAAAGAAAAAATAATTTTGAATTCATAAAAGCTTAGATCTTGAAATTCATCAAATGGACTATCTAGATTCATTATTGGAAGGGACTCATTTGGACCATATAGGGAACAAATTAGATTATTATTATTATTTTATTTATTTTATATTGATTATTGAGATGAAGAGAGTATGTAAGTAAAATTTTGGGTCATACAAATACCACAAACATAGTTTTCTAGAAGTGTGATTGTATTATACTACGACACAATCGTTGCATGAAATCACTACCTATATATATATATGAAAACAATCATGTGTAATTCTACAATATGTTACTCATGGCTCGTCACCATCCAAAGTTCAATCAAATGGTTATGATTATTGATAGTGTTTAAATTTTAATTAATTTTTTTCATATATATATATATATATATATATATATATATATATATATATGTGTGTGTGTGTGTGTGTGTGTGTGTGTGTGTGTGTGTGTGTGTGTGGTTGTCTAATGAACTTTGGATAGTAATGAGCCATGGGTGAAATACTGGAAATTTTATGCTGGCAGTCCCACATGCAACCTGCACCATCTATGCAATATACATCGTCCAACTTAACAAAATAGGGTTGTGTTGTGCCTTTTAAATAGAAACCGGATTGGAAATATAGAAACTTGAATGATTTTCGATCCAAATCAGGTGATTTCAATTCAGATTGTTGAATTTTAGATTCTTGACATTTAAAATTTTTTTAAATAAAAACCTAAATGATTCCCGATATAGAAATTCACGAAAAATCTAAACATTTTTTATATTTAAAAGAAGTCCCTCCTATTTTTTATAAAAGTCCATGTAGAAATGAGTGATCTCTTAAAAATCTATTTTTGAAATGGATTATTGGACCTAATTTTTAAGGACCTATAATCTCTAATATGGAATTTATGAATATGAAAAAATAAATAAACTTTGAAAATTAAGAATAATAATTCTATTAAGAAAAAAATTGGATCGTTAGTTTCAATTGTTTTTAGATGGACCACCTATTTGCATCCATATTTAAGATGGATGCTTTATACCTCGGGGATAGCAAATGTAGAATGCGGTCCTCGCCGCATGGAACAATTTTCTTTTACAGTTAATGTTGAAGTCTCACTTTTTTGTTTTTCCAAAGTATCGCCGTGAAGTTTTGAATTGAAATATTTTTTTATATTTTTTATGTGAAGAAGCAGTCCTACCATTCTAGTTTTAGTCATATTTTTTTAGTGAAACCTGGGTTAGGGACTTGGAATTCAAGGCCCAAATTTCACTTATAAAAAAAACATGTGTACTAGGTTTAGAGACTGAAGTTCCCAACCCAGCACTCACATGGATTATTTTTGGTGAAATGATAGGTTTGGAACTTGAGGTTCTAACTTACCAATTTGACAAAAAAGAAAAGAAAAAGGGTACTATCAGTTTTATCAAGAAATTAAGAGTTATGGATCCAAAAGTCCAACTTCCAAACCAATTTTTGCGTATGGTCCTTGCATTTCAGACCATCCCAACTTAGTTGGATAGTGGAGATTGTAGGGATACGGTACAAATGTGATTAGTTCTACAATCACATTTTTGTAAGCGCGACGTTTCTGCCATTTTTTTATTTTTTTTTTAATGTTCGCAATAGCTTCATTGAGAAAATGAGATTAAAACGTAACAAACAATTTGAGAGAGAGAGAGAAAGAGAGAGAGAAAGTGAGAGTTCTATGGGATGGGTATTATTACCGACAAAATAGGTGTATATAGCTCCATGGTTACGTGACAATGTTGAGTGCCCGTTTACTATCTCTGTGATATGTCTTACTATTCTATATTTTTTTGTTACTAAATCACTAATAAATGTTACAAAAATGTATTTCTATATAGTTATTTATATTTTTTATGATGAATTGTAAATTTTTATTATTACATGCTCTGGAACTTCATTTGTTTTTTACTGGTTTTTATTTTTAGCAAATTTTAATATTTTACTTTTCAGTTTTTAGCCTATTTTGGGCTCATAGATGACTGACTCACTCAAGTTATTCGGTTTAGGGAGCAGTGAGTCTAGAGCCCAAGCTGAGTTTTTGAATACTAATGCAACTTGATTCAGCTCTCAAGTTCTCAATAAACTCCTTTTCATCCATATCTTTGCGCCAATTGGTGCTTGCCAAGAGATATTGGGCACACGTGACAAAACTCCTTCATGTGATTATGTGTTGGAGTTTTTTTCACATCAATTGGCTGCTAATTGGAGTGAAAAAATGTGTTGGGGCTAATTAGTGTGAAAAAACTCCCACATCTAATGGCATAAGAGCCTTCATAAATTCAGGTCTACCAAACATGCCCTTATGTATCTCTGTAATCC
>NW_006497781.1:938810-971689 GCF_000471905.2 Amborella trichopoda
TAGAACCATAAAGTTGTCTTACAATTCTCATCCCATTAATTAACATAGGGACAAGGGCAGCATTCAAATGGACCGCTCCCATTATCAAATTTTAGTTAAAAAAAAAAAATAGAATAATAAGTTTTTGGGCTTTTACCTCCAAATTGGAATTGCTATATGAATAGCCTCAATCTAGATGAAAACCTATCAACAACAGCAACACAAAAGACAAATAATACTAAAATGGAAATGGAAACCTTACATTCACCGGAAATGGGAACCTTATGTTCACTGCTGCGTCTTAAAAGCCGCCTCAGGCTTCTCAAAATCAATTTGAGAATGATGTGGGAAATCATCGGGCATCTCAGGTGCATGTAGACCGCCTGATGCCAACACCTTTAGAACCTCTCCATGAACAACTGCATTTCCTTCTTCAGTAAGATGCAACCCATCACTAAGTCACAAAAGCAAAATTTTCCAAACACATTATAACTCCATTTTGGCTAATCAAATAAAAAAGCAAGAAATTTCTATGTACACACGCGCATGCAAATCTCTATTGTTCTATACATACATATGTACCTAACGGAACGTTCATATGCACACATATATGCACATCCCTACATTGCTACAAATATGTGTGCATATATACTTCATGCCATATACATGTTATGGGGATCACATATAGGCAGTCGAAAACGTATACAGAGTTTTGAAGTGGCACAACTCCAACGAAGAATTATCTTTCCATTTGGCTTTGAGAAATTACTAAGAAGACACTATGCAGGAATGATTCGTGTAAGAAGGCAATGGTATTTCAAGTCCATAATTGAAGTGCCGCAAGGTTGAAAAGTTATAAAATCATTTACCAACCATAGATACTTTTGTCAGTCTGGTGTTTCTTGTATCTTAGACCATAGATTGATGGAAGGCACATTTAGCTCAGCAGCAACCTCCATGCACGCCTTAGCGTATATGCCCGCCATCTCATTAGTCCTATCAGGTAGCTTGGCATTCTCTCCATATAACGATCTGCCATAGAAATGACAACCAGATGCTTGAGAAGAAGAAACAGAAACCATAGAGATGGAAAGGCTCATTCTATAGATTCAATCTCATATTCGTCACACTCTTCTATACACAAGTGATAACTCCTCCAGAATCAAGATAGAACTACAGAAAAACGAGAACAACAGGAGAACTAAAGATCATTTAATGAAATGTGGTTCCAAATCAAGAAAGTGAGAGAGAAGGTTATGAATTAACTGCCAAACAGAGAAGCCATATATCGTGCAGATTCGCATTGCCCAACCAAATCAACTGGGGGAGGAGTTATCAGCACCACTAAGACTGAGGGTGAGGATTCCTAAGAAATAAGATACAGGGATACGAAGCTGATAAGCAGTCGTGAATCTCATGACAAACGCATAATTGACACATAAAAATTCAAACATATTGCAAAAGTTTGTTGATATATCTACATTTATAATGATATAATACCATGCATCTCTAGAACTTAGGCCACCATATTACAATATCGGAGATGGTAAGTCATAAAACAAAATTTGGAGAAAGAATCGGCTTGAATATAGAGTAATATATTTCAAGGATTTTCAATATAGGGTAATACAAAACCTTTATGTGGTAAACTATCTTCAAAAGATTTTCCTTGTGTTGTGCAATAGGCACATGTTATCGTTCATTGTTCATTCCTAGAAGGGCAGCATCGTTAGCTACAAAGAAAACGGTCATAGCTACAGGTGGCTTGGTGCAGTGCTGCTAAATGAGAAGTTTAGGAATATGAAGTTATGGAAAAGAACAATTAAAAGACAAGATTGAAGGTGCTAAATTTATAACAGCATCAATTTTGAAAAATCGGTAAGAGCACAGCATAAGATTTTCTAGTCAATGTCCTGTTCATCCACCAACAATAGTTGACAGCAAGAATATCCTCTTGGAAAAATGGAAAAGAGCCTCAGAATTAGCATAAAATGTCCCCGAAGAAGGTTTTATTCATGTACTATTCCTAATCAAATAAGTTTGCATCAAGATGACTATACACCATATATTTACAAAAAAGTCAATACAACAAAAATCTTCCACTTAAAATAGTTAAATTACCTTTGGGAACCTTGCTAGTGATGAACTCATTTGACCAGAAACCATCAAGTCAAAACGGGAACAATAGACAGGAAAAAGGATTAGGGCCCAGTAGAGATGGCTAGACAATGAACCAAAAGAAATCCCAAGTAAAGTCCAACTTAACTCCTCATTCTATACCCTTATGTTCAACTTATTTAGCTTTTCTCTCTGTTCTAGGCTCTTAAATAACCATCTCCATGGGAAAAGTGAGACACATTTTTACCATTTACTTCTTCATTGTGACTTCTTAGTTTTTAATTTTGGAAAAATACCCAAACTACGTTGACAGTTGGTTTTCAACTAACAGAAGGGGAATCCCTTAAAAGTGGGATTGATTATTAGTGAGTCAATAAAGTCTAGAAAATAAGAAAATTACAATGCATGTTCATCCTACACTCAAAGTTATCACATGATTTGTATCATAGAAATTTTGCCTCATTTCCGTGAAGAAGCATTTTGCTATTATCTTCTTAATTCAGATTGATAATAATTTATACGTTATGGCTTAACATTGTTTAAAAACTCAGAATTTGTTCCCTGACTCAGTCACAGTCAAAAACTAAGTCCACTTGCCTGTGATTTTGAAATTAAAAAAACCTACAAGCTTTTTCTATTTTGAACAAAATTAGTTTATGTCACAGCCGAACTCAAACTTGATACCAAGTCCATAAGGTGAGACACATATCACCACAAGATCATTTGGTATTAATTTCCAGTATATTTAATTTAAATGTTGAAAGACATCATTTGATATGACCTGGCTTTGCTTTGGATAAGCCTCATCTATGTCCTTAAATGATTTTAGTGATTGTTCTGACTTGGGATAGGCTTCACATTTTTCAATTATCATCTCTTCATGGTCACATCCTGATAAATATTCATTGTAATCAGACTCTTTTTCCATAATGACTTCATTAAGCTCTTGCCCCAGTATGATTTCATCAGGCTCTTGCCCCAGTGTGATTGGTGACCGATCTCCGGCTATTTCCTTTGCTTTCACATAATGTGAAACCATTTCAAGCATTAAGTCAAAAGAGAAAGGCCGAATGTTTTTACTAAAGTAAAGTTTATACTCAGGGGAAGCATTCTCTATAGCCATACCGATCTTAGAGTCTCAGAAAGCATGCAATCAATGACTTTTGATGCAACATCTCTAAATCGTTTGACAAAATCTGTAAAAACTCTCCCGGATTGTGATAACTCTGTAAAAACTCTCTTGATATTTCTCAACAAAATGTTGAGATAACTCATCAGGAGTTTAATTCAGGTATTTAGTAACTACCTCATGGAACCACATTAAAGGTTGTCTAGAGAGAGCGTATTGAAACATGGCCTTGAGACGGCAAGATTTCTCTTCAAGTGCAAGAACAGTCAATAGGTAAGAGATGATGTGATTTTCATGATCACCTTTCCCGTTGAACTTATTTTCAAACTGAGGGAATTCAAAACCCGGAGGAAGAGGTTCGACATCCCCAAGAACATCATTGATGTAAGATCTTTGAAGAAGTATATTTAGAACTCCGATCTTAGCTAGGGTCTCTTTAAATGTGGTTAGTTCGCCTTTCAGCTGGGCTAGCTCAACTGACTCAAGGATTTTGACCTCAGAAGTCTGTTGGTTGCCCATAACTGATGACACAATTTGTGGTGCAAGAGATGCAGCTGATATGGGCTGCACTAGACTAGGGGCAGGCTAAACCTACGAGATGGCTGAATCCAGATAGAGAGGTGGTGCAGACATAGGGGCATGATTGACAGGATGTCCTGGGTAAGGATGACTAGAAGCCGGTGGTGCGACCAGAGGGTATCTAGCTGACGGCTGGCTCGATTGAAAGGGACTCATAGTCCCTAGAATTGGATAAAGGTGAACCTTGAAGAATAGATGTATGACTTGATGAACTCTTGGGTTTAGGCGAAGATGTTTAACTCTCTAGTTTTCCTTGATGGCCAGTATTGCTTGACTTAATCTTCAGCAGTACTCTAAGTCTAACAGGTTAGCCTACCTGATAAGCTCATCATCTGGGTTGCTATGGACCTTACTGAGTTGGTTGTCCTAGAATGCGTCTTTTGGGGAGGTGGGTGGTGCGCCCTAATTAGGAAGCATCAACTCTAGAGCTAGATAGAGATCGTGTGCCCCTAATTGGGCAGTGTCACCCTTAGACATGGACATTTATGGGAATTGTACCCCTGATTGGGCCGCATCTTCCCTAGACCTATACTTAAAAGATGAAGGTGGGCTCAACCCTAGTTATTTAGTCTTGATTCGAATGCCTTGACTATTTTGAGTAGCTCGAGCCATGCAGACTTGCTGAACGACATGGCTTGGTTGGACTACAGACGGATTAGCTTTGCTTAGCCCTGGGTGTGGGATTATGGACCCATTGAAACTCAATATCGACTGATCTGAGATAGGGTAGACCCAGGGAACTGAGCCATAAGGTCTTATAGGTCTAGTCATCTAAAGGGGTTAAAAGTATGTAATAGACTTAGTAACTGAGTCACCATGAACTGTGGACATAACTACAAGACTATGCACAAAAATCTCTTCTTCTTTTTTTTCCTTTTTTTGAATTTTATCACTTTTTTTTTTTTTAAGGAAAAAAAAGATAAAGATGTCTTTCAAAAAATGAGATAAAGATGCTTCTAAAAGAAAAAATATGCTTTCATTTTTTCTTAGAGAAAATAAATGATGCTTCTAAAGACAATAAAATCAAGAAAAAACTTAAGCTATACAGATACGACTTAAAACCAAAATATAAGATAAAAAAAGATAAGATATACTTCTAAACAGATAAAGTAGAGAAGGCCTAGATCTACCTTCTTCTTTTTTTTCCTTTATTTTTTTAAAGAATTATCCTATGAAAAGATAAATTTCTTTTTTTTTTAGGAATGTGATAGATTCTTTCTAAAAGATGTGTTCTAAAAAGATAAAGATGCACTTAAATAAGATAAGTATGATCTAAAAAAGATAAAAGATGATCTAAAGATGATAAATATGAATGAAAGAAGATCTAAAAAGGATGATATAAAAGGCGATCAAGATCGATTTAAAGATGATCTAAAAGATGATAAAGACTAATATACAAGATGATAAATATTGATCTACAAGATGATCTAAAAATAGATCTAAAGATGATCTAAAAAATAGACATAAAAGAAGATCTAAAGATAAAGATGATCAAAATGGATATAAAAGAATGAAATAAAAATTGATCTAAAAGATCATAAAGATTGTGAGACAAAAGATATTAGATTTTTTATGGAGAGAGAAAAGATATAAAACTAGAAAGAAAATATAGAATCTAATAAAAAGAAAATATTTTCAAATATATCTTGTTTTTTTCTTTTATTCTTGTTTTTGTTGGAAAATAAATATGAGAAAAAAGAAGAAGTTTTTTTTTAAATTCTAAAATATGGATATGATGCGCAAGTGCCTCACAATGTGCGCCAAACTATGATGACCCTAACTTTTCTGAAACTGAATAATAATAATAATAATAATAGTAATAATAATAATATAAAAATAAAACAAAATACTTATATGAAGAAGTGATTTTGAGTGATGATTCATTGTGTTGTTAATGCACCATGAGACCATTCTTTTACTACACCCTTCATTTCCACCGATATTTTAAGAAAAATATTTAATTAAGATATTAGAGTATATTGTGGCATTATGTGATAATGATATAAGGTGAGGTGGCATTATAAGATACTAAGAGGATGTGATGTGACGTTATAAAATAATTAACAAAAAAACAAAAATAAGAAAGGAGGATACATGCCTTGACATGTATCAAGTTGGGGAGTGTCATCTCTCACTTTAAAAGTATTCCCTCCCCCTCATGAGTTAATGATGAAGCTTATCACAGTGTCCATCTCTCTCTACATAAGTCCCATTCTCTCTCTTATTACAATTATTTATTTTATTTATTTCTCTCTCTCCCTCATAATATTTTCATTACTTTCTCATAATAATATTATTACTTTAATAATATTCTCATGAAGTACTTACTCATAATGATATTATAATTTTAATAATACTCTCACTATTCTCATAATAACGATATTCTTATAAAAATAGTATTTTATTTCACTCATAATATCCTCATTACTTTCTTACAGTAATAATATTATTTTAATATTATTCTCACAACAATAAATAATAAATTTTATCATTACAATATTATGTGTATCCATTTTAAATTATTACACATGACTTATTCAGTTATATATGATACACTTAATTTTGTATTATGGAGTTTCAATTAGCTAATTTATTATTTTATTATAATGTTATGAATGGTTTTTACATACGTATTATTATATGTGTCATCATTATATTATTATATTATTTAATTTATTATCAATTTTCATTTATATATTGTTTGTATGTATATTATTTGCACTGTTTAATATTATAATATTCATAATAATATTTATTTACTTTTTATATTACATGTTAGAGGATGTTATGTTATAGTATGCTCTCAGCATGATAATGTTATCAAAATATTCTCGTAAAAAATATATTTAAGAAACTTATAATAGTTCTTCTCTCTCTCTCTCATCTTGTTCTCATAAAAATAATTCTATAATAATTTTCGCTCTCTTATATGAACATATTTTTATGCTTACTTTCCCATAAAAACTCATTTTCTCTCTCTTATTCTACCATAACTAAACACCCTTGATTCTAGTTCTACTTCGGCAACGATAATAACATATCCATCTCAGAGTGACATATAGGTAAGTAACTTCATTCTTTTCTTTAAAATCATTATTAGAAAAATTGAAATTCTTGCAATATTCCCAAAGATATTTTTGCATTTAATTGTAATTTTCCAGCATAAATTTTCGATACTGTAAGTGTTATGTGCAAGTGGCTTTGCTTTTCCTGAAAAACAATTGTTGAAAATTTTGATTTCTGCGCTATAAGTTATTTGAAAATACTATAAGTGTTATGTGTAAGTGTTATGTGCTAGTGTTATGTGCAAGTGATTGCTATAAATTGCTTCATATAAATTCATATGAATAATTTCAATGATATTTTGAAAATACGATATTATTGTTTCCTGATATCTACTACATTAATATATGGTTTGCAATTGACATAATAATGTCTTTTGAATTTATATGCTTGATAATATGACATAGTGATGTCTCTTGTGATTATATGTATAGCATAGACATGTTGATGTTTCTTGTGATTACATATGAGACATGCTTTTGATAAAATATGTGTGCATGATAATATGCTTATGATAAGATATGTGTGCATGATGACATGTTTATGATAAGATATGCGTGTATAGTAACATGCTTCTAATAAGATATGTGTGCATGGTAACATGCTTCTGATAAGATCTGTGTACATGGTAAGATGTTTCTGATAAGATATGTGTGCATGGTAACATGCTTTCGATAAGATATAGACGCATGGAGACATGCCTTTGTTATGATCTGATGAGATATTCGTAACGACAGTTGTGATTTATCATTACTCTCTGTGACAGGATGAGAGTTAGGAGTGTATGTGTTTGGAAAATCGCACCCCCAAAACTTATGTGAGGTACTACTCATTAGGACCCATTTGGTAATGTAACACTCTCTCCCCAGAAGGGTAAATGAGAGGGTCGTGTTTTGCAAGGTCAGTGCTTTTCAAAAGCCCCCAAGCGTGTTGGAGTTATATATGTGTGTGAGGCACTACGCAATGGATTTACCTGTTGGTGGTGCTTCTCTTATGAGATGGTAGAAGTTTTAACCTTGGACTTGAGGTTAGTGCTTCTGCTGCAGGACTTATGTTATTGTGAATGCTTGTTTGATCATATATGATACTTAATTGCAGTAATGTTTTAAACTACTAAATTTAGATTATTATTGCTATGAATTGTGTGTCTAAGTGGACTCATCTAGTGCGCCGATGAGATGTGACTGGACCTATTCGATACGCCGATAGGGATTAAGTGGACCTATTCGATACGTCGATAGAGATTAAGTGGACCCATCTAAGATATTGGTGGCATATATAGATGGCCTACTTGAGAAGCCCATAGGGTACTTTATGAAATCTTTTGTATCATGTTAAACTGGGCATTTCTGTTACAGGAATTAAAGATACACTTTCTCATACTGGCTCAATATGCATTCAAATATTGTGAATTATGTTAAATTGTATGTTTCTGAATTTGAAATTGTTCTCCATGTATACTATCCATCATATTATGCATTCTTTAGAAAATTCCAACCATGATATTTAAGGATAATGATGATCATTTACTAAATAGACAAACTCATTAAGATATTGTAAATTTTTTTTTAGAGTAATCATAGCCATATTATTCATATGTATAGCAGGAGTAGTTTGGAAGAAGTTTGTAGTCATGGATAAATTCGCGTTTGTAACTTTTGTCTATCAAAGTTGTATATATATATATATATATATATATATTCATGTTATTATAAGCTGTGAAATAAACTTTGTACAAAAAGCTTTTGAATTAAAAATTTGTTTTGGAGCAATATATAGTAAAAATTTCTAATTTGTTTTGCTCTTTAAGAATAGATTGTCACATCTCAAGAATTTTAATATTATAAAACTTGGGATGTGACACAAACTGTTATGCTTTGATTTGCACCGACCTCTAGGATGTGATCTACTCAAATTTTCGTAAAAACTGAGTCACTTTTTTTAAAAAGCAAAAAAAGTGAGGTTGCTTGAATTATGGGCTTAGAAAAATCCCATACCTATACATATCTGATCTTTTCTGAGTTTGTTGACAGCGTCAGCTCCAAATCCATATTTTTACTAAAAAATACTTCTAAATTTTAAAAAATCTAATAATAAATAAATTTCTGGAAATAATAAAATAAAACAGAGAATTAAATGAAGAAAAATCAACAAAATTAAACAAAAAAAGATATATTTACCTCTAGAGACCCAAAACCTAGAGTTTCAGGATTGGATCAGGCCGCTCTTCGGATTTTCACCACCATCTCTTTTTTGGATGCTTTATGCTTGCTGAAATTCTTATATCTAATATTTTTTTACCTAGATCTAGGGTTTCTAAGGCATGAGAAAAAACAGGAATTTTAGGTAGGGTCTACCTAGGTTTTTCTTGAGGATTAGAGCAGAATTCCCTTAGTTTTCTAAGGGTTTTGGGATCTCCTAAGGTTGAATATGAACTCTAGGATTTTTTGTGATTTTTTCTAATTTTTTAAGGGTTTTTCTATTTTTGGGCTATTTTCCTAATTTTGAGAATTTCTAAAGGATTTCTTGATCTTCTTTCTTTTCTTCCCTTTTTGGGTTATGGAGGGGGTATTTATAGGATTCAATTGATTTTTTTTTTTTTAATTTTTTGAATTTTTTTGGAATTTTCTGGGCCTGCCGAGCCACGTCACGCCCGGGCCGAGGCCGACACTTAGGTCTCATAGGGACTAAATTGTCATTTATTGGATATTTTTATTTGCAGGTCTGATTGAGGCAATTCTTATACTACTGAAAAGATCTTGGGGTCTACTTCAAGTTGAGATAGATTTTTGGCAGTTTTGGGCAATTATTTTAGGTCTAGGTCATCAATGCTCTACTAGGGTTTTTGTGGCTTTCAAGCTCAGAATCGTGGTTTTTAGGAGTTTCTTTAGCCAAAATTTAGAGGGGTATCTACACAACCAAATATCGTTGTAAGAGCCGCCCGATTCGCAAAATTTTCACTAGGTCTTATTTGCAATTTATATGCATAATATTCACAGCAAGTAATATATTCTTATCTTATGTTGGACTCAGTTTCTCTTATGAGTATCTTGGGTTGCCGTCCTGTTTCATCACGGTGGAAAAGTAATGGATATTGTAATGGATCATAACATCCTGTAATTTCAGATACTTTATTTGTTTCTTCAGATTACCCTCAGACAACAATATTCCTACCTTGGATTTGTGCATCATTATCTGTTTCTATCGAAATTGCAGCAACTTGTGATGTAATAGGTTCATTGTAAACTCTTTAATCAAATCTTGGGTCACAGTTGATAACTAATCGATATGGTCTTAAATCATGGCAATGAATCAAGCTTCTAAAAACTGAGACATATGGATTATATTTTTGTAAAATATGTGTGAAGAGCTAAATCAATCTGGGGTTTAGTATGTCGTAATGTTTGAGATGACTGCTAACTCCATTTTCTGTATCATAGAAATATAACCGTAAGAACCTCAGAGAGTGTTCATTAGGGATTAGAGATGGAAGGTGATGGTTGATATGCCCCTTCACTTTACATTATATGTGCCTCCTATGTTTTGAGAACTTGTTTTATCATCTCCAATAACAAACATAGTAAATTGGAATGCACCATTATATCCTCGAATTTTTTTTTGAGTTGGCTTTGTAAGATATGATGATTGGTAAATAATTCATAAAGTTGATTCGAAGTATCTAGGTGAGTTAACTTCACTCCACCTCCTCCACAACAAAAAGCAGGAGGTTCATATTGAAATTTGACTGCATGACAATGTCGACAAATAATGGGAGGCTTGAGACGGCACCCATTATTATTGTCAATAATAGATAATGGATATATTCCATTATCTATATCCATATGTAAATTATCTCTTCTCTTCGAGTGGTAGGGGATATTGTCATTGGAGAATTGGTTTAATGATGAAGAAGTATTATTTGTCAATGCTGTATCTGAAATGAAAGTAGGATAATGAAGTTTAGAGGATTTTCTTTCTCCAAAAAATATGTGACCAAAATTTGTATAGAACGACAGTGATTTTGAATTTGTACCATTGTCATTGTCAATAATAGAGGTATCCTCAGAAACTGATGGATATATTCCATTAGCTATATCCATATGCAAAGGATCTGTTCTCTCTGAGTAGTCATGGATATTGTCATTGGAGAATTGGTTTGATGATGAAGGAATATTTTTTGTCAATGGCGTAGAAACGTCTTGTGAAATATTAGTTTTCGAATTTTGAGATTGTTCATATTGAACATGTTGATATGCCCTTTCGATCACTCTTATATGAGCACGGGAACGTGAATCTCTACGTTGATATTTGTTCAAAGAACTCTTACGAATTGAGAGGTTTCTAGGGTTGCGACCCATTTCATGTTATTACATAGTTACTACAATTTTTTAATATGTATTGCATACTAATTCGGTACATCATACAACAAATAAGTTAAGAGCAGATAAATATTGCACTACATAAAAATGAACATATGGTATTTGATTTCATGGAAGTACAACATCCATGATAATAATAAAAAACAAAAAAAATAAAAGCATCTACACATGGGGCCAATTCTATTGACTTTTGGTAGTTTTATGGGTGCATGCATGGACTATTACAAATTATGTAATTGGTTGGTGGTTTTATCAACCATTCTATTAAATATATTATGGCAAACAATGAGAAAATATAAAAATTCTTATTTTATTATTATACCTTTAGATAGCAAATAAATGACCGTTTGAGAGCAAAGGCTTTAGAGAGAATAGCCTATTAGTGGTTGTTGGGCTTCTTGATATTTTGCAATTGAGAAGATGTTAAAAAACGAAGAGAGATCGTTGGGAAGCAATCATAAATATGAATAACAAATCACTCAAATAAGTAATAACGTTTGCTTATAATGTACAATAATCGTAAATTAATGTGATCACTTCCTTTGGAAAGAATTCTACAATTGATGGACTATGGAAAGCACAGAGATTTGTAAGACCAATAAAATTTAGTAAGTACACCTTAGTTGTATAGTAATTTTACTACCCACTATGTCCAAGTAGGGGTAAGTTCTAATACTCTCTCTCTCTCTCTCTCTCTCTCTCTCTCTCTCCTTTTCTCTCTCTAAGGGTGCGTTTGTTTTTCTAAAAGATTTCTTCCGAAAAAAAATATTTCTAATTTTTCAAAAGTTATGCATTGAATATATATATTATATTCATATATAAATATCTTATATTATACTAAATATTATTATATTAAATGTAATATATAAATATAATATATATTTGTTATATTAAATAAAGATTATATATAATAGTTATATTATTATATTATAAATAATATATTTATTATATAATATATACATATATTATATTATATGTTATATATAATACAAATATATATTAATAAAATATATAAAATACATATTATTATATATTGTTATATTTATATTGTTAATATATATATATATTATTTACTATATTAAATACATTATATGATAATATTATATATGATTTATATTTATTATATTATAAGCAAATGTTTTTGAATCATTGAAAATTTAAAATGCTATCATTCTATATTTGTTGTGAGATTACTGCAGGGGTTAGAAACATTGTGTAACTACATGTAATATCTATTATATGTTAATCATGAAATTGGTTTGTAATTTTGTCGGTGATTCATTCTCAGTTCCATACCTTTTTACTATGGATTATGGAAAATCCCAAGAGTGTGCCATGAAGGCCATGGTTAATCTTTCAATTGTGAATTTAGTATTGTGATATTATTATCCCTTAGGATGGAGATTACCTCTGTGGATCAGTAATGTGACAGATCATACCCCATGTCTTTGTTGCTTGATTGCTTAGAGTGAGATTGTTAGATGAGAGAGAAAGAGCAAATATATTGAAGTTTATATATTTGGAGAGTAGAGAGAGATAAAAGACAAATCATACGGTCTTGAGGGTAAAGATGAGAATTTTTATTTTAAATATCTTCTTAAGGGTAGAGGTAAGATTTTTTATTATAAATATCAAAGGATAGTGACAATAGATATAGGTATTCTGATTTTGAATTGCAATCTACCATCATCATTAAAAAAACGGATAAAGATCCAAAAAATAAATCCTACCATTCTAGCACCTATTTCATCTGAAAATAAAATCTGCAAAATTGCTAAAACTTGACAAAAATATTGGAAGAAGGGTTCACCATAAATCGGTATATTCATATTAAATAGCATTAATAGTTTCTCATAATAATGCCATATAAGCCGGTGTCCATGCACATTCAGCTTTGGAACATAATGATACTATATAAAGTGACATGAGGCCAAAATATATAAAGCCAACGCCCAAAAACGTTAGACGGATATCTCAATTTATCCATGAACAAAGTCCTGGGATTCATTTATGCAAAATTTCACTACCAAAATCTAGAAGAATAATATGAAGAGCATACAATAACAATCAAAATTCCTAACATATACTTAACTCAACTTCTCACTTCAAATAGCCAGAACATTGATTAAAAAACTAAAAAGTCATCCATGAACAAACTCTTAAGATTCTTTTATCCAAAATTTTACTACCAAAAACCAGAAGAGTAACATGAAAAGCATGTAATTGCCATCAAAATTCCTAACATACTTAACTCAACTTCTCACTTCATATAGCCAAAACATAGATTAAAAAACTAAAAATACATAATTTCATTAATTCAAATAACAAACTAAAAATCATAAGTCAATAAATTTTTGAAACTCGTGCACAAAGAGAGAGAGAGAAAAACCAAGCACACCTTGTTGAGAGGTTGAAAGGGGCATGTGAAACAATTTTGAGAGGTTGAGAGACTGTATTTATAAGACTTCTAAACTTAATTAAAATGGAAGTCCTAACATAGCGTGAGATATGAAATCTCCCTCTCTTAGCATGAGATAGATATTTTAGGTGAGAAAATAGTAAATATAGGTTTAAGATATAAATGAAAAATAGATTGAGCTCTCTCCCTTTCTTCCTCTTCCCCTTCCTCATTCTTGGATATATTCTCTCTCCTCAAAATCTCTCCTAAACTCTCCCATTCTCTCTCTCTTGTACGTAGTCTCTCTCTCCTTAAAATCTTTCATAACAACTCTCATTATCTCTCTCTCTCTCATGTGTATATTCTCTCAAATAAATCTTACTAAAATCTTGATTTCCTAAAATCTCTCATTTTCTCTCTCTTGCATGTACTCTCTCTCCTCAAAATCTCTCCTAAAATATCTCATTATTTCTCTATTGTGAATATTCTCTCAAATAAATCCTACTAAAATGTTGATTTCCGAAAATCTCGTATTAAGAGATTATCTCTTATACTCTTCCTAAAATAGATACTCTTCATGCATAAAATATTAGGAAACGGTAGAGATCATCTTTTCTCTATTCTTCACGAACAAATTTTAGGAAGGGTTAGATAAAAAATAATTATCCTATTTCTCAATAAGATATGGAAACAATCTCTCTCTCTTTCTAAACTTTTATAAGACTTTTTCTCTCTTTATAAACAATCCTTGTCAATAAAATTTTAAATAAATAATTTCTATAAATGCGTGAGGTATTTAAGTTGCAAAATTTTAAAATTTGTTTAAATCAGTGTTACATGGTGTTTAACATGTACTAAGAGTTTAATGGATATTGACATGGCTTTTTCTCTTACCTCATTCTTTGTTTAGAACTTCTCTATTTGTTTATTGGCAATAGAGTTGTTTAGAACTTCTCTATTTATTTAGTACTGATTTAAAAATTTTATTTATTGGTAATAGGGTTTTGTAAATAGCGTAAAGCACATCCCTTGGAGAGAACCAATATATATCTATAGATACGCAAGGTATTTAAGTTCTAGAGTAAGTTAAATTTTTTAATAAATAATAATAATAATTGGGGTGATGCTGCAAAAATAAGGCTAAATAAAGCAAAACAAAAATAAATAAGATATAAAAAATACAATATATATATTTCAACAACATCAAATATGCAAATTTTGCCAATCTCAATAAGAAACATTCATCGAACTAAACATCAACAAATATGAAAGTAAATTTGGAATTCATGAAAATAGGAAATTCAAAATATTAGTTTTATGAAGGATGCCAAAAACTCATCTATGCAATATAACAACATACATGACATAAAAAATCAGCAAAGAAGCACAATTCAATACTCTTTAATAGAAGTGATTCAACACATTGGACATAATGTATCTAAAAACCAAAGGTCAAGAGAAAAAAAAGCACAAAAATGAACCTAGGAGGTGGATTATAATGGAACGCAACAAATGATACATTTAACGTAGGATTAGTTAGAGTAGTAAGAGTTCGTTGTCATTTTGTTTTCTTCACCCAAGGTAACATAAGAGAAAGATGGGTGACATGAGCTCCGCTGAAGAAAGGATTTGAGAGAAATTTGAGGGATAGAGAGAGAGATTCATGGCCGATAGGTAAAAAACAGTGATTGAAAATTTGGCCTAGTAGTTTCTACTCGGCTGAGTTACTTGGGCTCAACTACTGGTTGAGCCCTAGTTATCTCGAGTTGGGTGTCCAACTTGGGGACATTAAAAAATTCAAAATAAAAAATAAAAAATCCCAAAAATGTTAAATTTATTTGGGAGATTTTTTTCATGTTTTCTGTCATTTTAGAAAAAGATTGGAAAATCTTTTGGCCATAAATACTTATTTTTTATATTTTCCTATCTTTTTGAATTATTTCAAAAAATACCCCCAATCAAAAGTCGATTTTTTTAAATCTATATTTTTATTATTTTTTAATATTAATTTGAAATGTTTTGTGTAATCTTACTTTAAACATACATTTATTTATTTTTTTTGGATTTTTAATAATTTTTTAACCTTTGTTTTGCTGCTACAGTAGTCGACACTAATCAAGTCAAGTTACTCAAACTCGCCCCTTTTAATCTCCTTGGGCCATGACCAGTTACTTGGTCTATGTTGCACCGTCAAACCTTACAAAATTCTAGTGTTATTAATATGTCATGCATAAGGCAATAATAAATATTTAAAATAAATGATGAAATCTAATTATCAATGCTCAAATCATACAAAGTGCTGGTATTAAAACTCAAACAATGGTGAACAATATATAGGAGAAATGAAACGAAATGATTTACATAGGCCTATAATCATGTTTATGAACCACAGATCTCATCAAGCAATATGAATTATATAAAGTTGAATGAAAAATAAAATAAATAAAAAAAAAGAAAAAATATGTTTCTTTAGACTTGAGAGAAAATAATCTAAAGAGAGAAAATAATCTAAAGATAAAAAAATAGAGATATTGAATCTAGAAAACCAAAAGGAAGAATGACATGCTACTCTCATAATATTGGATTATATAACCTAATATAAAATCTCTAACATATAGGACAACATGTTTATGTGTCACAGTGGTGGTGCATTTAAAGCCATAAAAATAGGAGAGGAAAAGAGATCTACATGCCAAATTATATATAGAAAAATCACCGGTAAGATTAAACTATCTTAGGTTTCTTTTTATTAAATTAGTTTTCAAGACTGCTTTATACTTTTAAATACTATTTTTAACGTTTTCTTATGCTTTAAAATTTTTTTATATCCAAACCTCATATTTCTAATACCTTTAATATTATTTATAATTTTTAATTCACTAAATAAATTAGTTAGTCTTTTTTTTTCAATATAATTTTTTTAAAAATTCTATATTCATAAATTTTATATTTTAATTATTTTGAATTATAATCTGATTAATTTCTATTAATTATATCATTGTTAATCATTAATTTTATAATAATTAAATATTTCTTACTCTTTATCATGGGGTTTCGTATTTAAATGTTATCAACCATGAAACTTTGTCCTAATGTTTAGGCACACAGAAATATTAATAGATCCATCTAGCACTGTAGAGTTAACAGCGTAATTTTAATTTCTACTATTTTTATTTTTCAATTATTATTTTTATATTTATTAATTAATTTTTATATTTATGCTACAAGATAAACTCAATTTTTAGAACTCAAAATTTTTAGGAAAAAAAAATGTGTATATGAAGGTTTAAAGCAATAAAAGTTCAAAATTTAAGAATATAAATGAACCAAAGCTGGTTTCTACATTTGTAATAGATAGAACATATTTTATTTGGGATACATCATAACTCAAAATTTTAAATTTAGTATTTATCTAGGAAAACGTTGTACTGAACATTTATAAATTATCCATAAAATACAATATTTATAAATTATTCATAAAATATAAAATAGAGAGTTGATTTCCTTTTTTTTCCCCCTATAATGTACTTATTTTCAAGTACTTGAAAAATTCTAAAGCATGGAAACATAAAAAACAAATTTACTATTTAAGAAATTTTACAAAAAAACAAATTTACTATTTAAGAAAATTTAAATTACTAAATTAGAAAAATAAAAAATCTATTATTTAAAAGTAATCATAAAAAAATAATTTCTTGCAAAAATAGAAATTACTTTTGATAACTTTAGAATTGTTTTAAAAATTTTCCATACATAAATTTAATAAGTGTAGATATTCATAACTTATTTTTTAAAGAATTTTTCTTTTTAGTGGTGAGTCTTGTATCAAATAAAGTGCTATTTATTTAAAAATTTTAATCTATGTTTAAATTCCTAAAAATAAATATATTATTTAAAGGTGATCATAAAGAATAATTTATTGTAAAACATGAAATTATTTTGTTGTTAACTTTAAATTGTTTAAAAGACTAGCCATACATGAAATTGATAAGCACAAAATTTTGGTTTTTTAGCAATGAGTCTTATATCAAAAATAATATTATTTATTTAAAATTGTTAATTGATAGGAAACATTTTTAAAATATAGTAATAAGAGATTCCTTATAAAATATTTCATATTTATGACTTCTTTTTCTCTTTTTGAAAGTAGGCTATATGCTATGATTTTGCGTATGAAAATTTATGTAGTGGAGCCTCAATGAGGTGATGTTGTGACCCATAAACTTAGTTTAGGATTCACTTTTGTGATGATGTTATCAATGGTACAACATATTTGCCCTAGGACAAGTTGTCTTGAGCAAACATGAAAAATGACCACTTGCCCCTACTTCAGGGCTAAAGCAAATATCTCTTTGGGATGCCGTCATCCTTTTTTTTCCCCTTCTTTTGTCCATTTCAGAGATGATTTGTAATCTACCCTAAGACATCTAGTCTTGGTAAATCACCTTCACCAATATAGTCCTGATTTTCCTTTTCTTTTCTTCTTTGAGAAATTCTTTTGGGTGACTTTACCACATGTTTATGTTATTTCAAATTGTTTGGATTGTACATGTAGAGGATCGGGTTAATATTTATGAGGGCTCAGCGCATGTTTTTCTTATATGTGCTCATTTGATTTGTATGGATGTGGTAGAGGCTTACAACCCTAATCGTGTATTGCGACAGTTTGGATCTCTTATTGATCCTTAATTTTTCACTCCCAGATGGGTGCCTCTTGTGATTAGAGTCGCTTATGAGGTGGTGTATTTATCAGATATGACTCCTTGGTCGCTAGAGTGGGAGGTGAGGTGCACCATCATATATGAGCTGAGTGAGGAGGGTGCCATGATGCCTTTGGCGGTGTATGGAGAGAGATACCGGGTTTATGTGAGGGAAATCATGTACATGTCTATGCATGTTCGAGAGATCATCGAGAGGCTGGGCAGGGGTGGCCTCAGCAAGCTAGTCATCTGTGAGACGGTATGCTTGAGAGGTCAATTGCAGGAGATGACACGCTCTCGAGACCAGGCTATGAGGCAGTGTGCAGAGGTGCGGGCTCAACTTGAGACTACGATGGCTACTCTTCATAGTGTTAAGGCCGAGAGAGAGCAGGAGCGTACTTTGCTGAAATCTAAGAGAGGTCGGGCTCAGACTAAGTTAGAATTGTTGTGAGTTACCCAGTGCTAGGCCCAGTCTTTAGGTGCAGGACCTTCCCAAGTTGCGAGTAAAGAGATGGACCCATTGCAAGTGAATCTTATACGGGTGAGAAGCAAGCAGGTACGTACTCTTTCCCTTTGCTTAATTTCTTTTCTTTCTTTTCTTATTTGTCACATTCTCCCCCGTGATTTTGGATTTTGTCTCTTTTCTTCTTTTTCAAGATGCATATAAGCGGCAACTGGAGGAGTTTCGCTTGGACCAGATCGGGATGACTCGCCAGCTTAAATTGATGAATTCGGTACTGGAGCAGGTTGGCTGTGACCTGGCACAGGAAACTAAAGGCCAGATGATAGTTCTGAGGCCACCGGTCCCTGCTTCTCCTGTGGCTTCGAGAGGCAGTGGCGAGCATAGAGTACGCTCTAGAGCCAGTGAGCATGGGGCCTCTAATGACTTCCAGCCAATTTCGAGAGATGGGAATTGAGTCCTTTCTTTTGTATTTTTTATGCGCACTTTTTTTTCTTGCTCATGATATATGGAAAACCTTTACATATATACATTTTCTTAGTTTCCATCATTGCATGGTTGTAATTGTTTTTTCTTATTTGTTTTGTGTTTCTCTTCTCCTTTTTTTTTTTGCATCCCTAAGCATTGTTGGGATCTCTCTCTCTCTCTCTCTCTCTCTCTTTTCTTTTTTTTAACATGATCAGTGTTTTCTTCTTTTTTTTTCTTGTTTTTAGGCTCCTAAGCACACTTGGGGTCAGTTCCCTTTATTCTATATATATATTAATTTTTTTTTTTTTTAGGGGGGGGGGGGTATCCTTAAGCCGACTTGGGATCAACACTTTTTCTTTCTTTCTTTTTTTTTTTTTCTCAGGAATAGTATTTTTTGAGGTACATAGCATTAATAGGATCGTTAAATTCTTGTCATTCAAGGTTTATGAGTTTATAGGCATTACTTGGATGAGTCTGGATCACGATATATGGTTCTTCCCAATTAGGCTTGAATTTTCCTAATAGGTGGAGGATTCACTGTTGAAAGAAAGATTTTCTTTAAAACTAGATCCCCAATTCTGAATTTTCTTGATATCACCTTCTTCTGGTATGCTCACTCGAATCTATGATGGTAGAAGATCATTTTCTAAATTGCTTGAAGTCATCCCTCATTCAGTGTTTTGAGATTTGCTAGTTGGGCTTCAGCCTGTTGCTTATAATATGATTCCTTGTGAGCAAGTATCCGAAGAGAGGGTATCTCTACCTCAATAGGAAGTACTACCTCCATCACAAAGACCAATGAGTAGGGAGTTATCCTTGAGGTTATTTTCTCAGTGGTTCTATAGGCCTAGAGTGCAACATATAGCTTTTCATGCCAATCCTTGCCACCTACTATAGTTCGATCGATGATCTTCAGGAGAGTCTTGTTAGTTGCTTCTGCTTGACCATTTCCTTGGGGATAATATGGTGAAGAGAAATTCTGCACTATCCCAAATTTTTTGCACAATCTTGCTACTTTCCAATTTTTGAAATTGGTCCCATTATCAGTAATGATCATTTCGGGGACTTTGAATCTATAAACAATGTTGTTGGTAATGAACCGGGTTACATGTTGTCCTTTTATTTTGCCAGCTACAAATGAAAACATGTAGAAGCAGGATAAAGCCCCTAATTAATAAAGGACACAGTTTCTATGAGCATGTAGAAATGAGTCGACTCTTAAAAATCTATTTTTGAGATGGATTTTCGGACCTAATTTTTAATGATATGTAATCTTTAACATGGAGAACATGAATATAAATAAATAAATAAATTTTAAAAATAAAAAAAAATTATTTTATGAAGAAAACATTTGGACTGTTAGTTTCAATTGTTTTTAGATGGACTTTGCATCCATCTTTAAGATGGATGCTTTATACCTTAGATTGCAAATTGTAGAAATGTAGTCTAGCCCACATGAAACAATTTTCTGATTCTAAAAGCCCATGTATTGGCTTTACCAGACTGCGATACTTTTTTTGAAGTTGATTGTGATGCATCAGGAATCGGTATTGGTGTCGTGTTAAGTTAGAAAGGCAAACTGGTGGCCTTTTGTAGTGAAACTCTCAATGGGTCCGAGGCCAATTATTATACTTATAATGTTGAGTTTTATGTCATTGTTCAAGCCTGAGGCATGACAACATCCTTTGGTGCAAAATGAGTTTATTTTTTACTCAGATTATGAAGCTCTTAAATAATATCAATAACCGTCACAAACTTAATAGAAGATAAAAATGGGTTCATATTTGTAGGAGTTTACTTTCATATTGAAGTATAAAACATGTATTCATAACTGGGTAGTTGATGCTTTGAGTAGGAGGGCCACATTACTTACTAATATGAAGGTGAAGGTTGTGACCTTTAATACTTTCAAGGAGTTATACCAAGATGACTATAAATTTGGAGCAATTCTGACTGATATCTTAGCAAGTAAGCATGATGACAATTGCATGCATATTGGTTTTCTATTAAGAGGAATGAAGCTATGTAGACTAGAATGCTCATTGCGGTAAACTACTATTAGGGATTTTCACAATGAATATCACTTTGGTCATGACAAAACCATGGCATCAGTGTTTAATAATTAATTTTGGCTCAAGATATTGCATGACATTGGTAGATATATAAACATGTACTATGTTGTCAGGTCTCCAAAGGGATTGTGCAAAATGCTAGACTCTATACTCCATTACCACTACTGGCTACACCTTAAGAGGATGTCAGTAAGGATTTTCTTTTGGGTTTACCAAGAACACCAAGAGGTATGGATTCAGTATTTGTGGTAGTAAACAGATTCTCAAAAATGACCCATTTTATCGCCTGCAAAAAAAAACCTATGGATGCTTATAATATTACGAGAATCTATATTAAGGAGAAGGCCCGATCTATGGCATTTCGAAGTCAATCACTTCCAATAAAGATGCAAAATTCATTTGTCATTTCTTGAGATCTCTGTGAAAATTGATGGGAACTGAGTCATGCTTTGGTAGGACTTACTTGAGTCATGCTTTGGTAGTACTTACTATCCACAAATTAATAACGAAACATAGGTAATAAACAATAGCTTAAGAAATTTATTATATAGTTTGGCACGAAACAAGCCAAAGTAGTGGGGTTTGGCTTTATTTCAAGCTCAGTTTGCCTTTAACATCTAGAATTAAACTACTTAGAAAAACCCATTTGAAGTTTTCAATGGATGTAAACCTAAAATTGCACTTGATTTGACTCCTATATGTCATGCACGTAAATTTAGTAGCAAGGCAGAAGACAACATACCAAATCAAAGGCATTCAAGAGTTTTCAATGGATATAAACCGACAATTGCACTTGATTTGACTCCCATATGTGTGTATGTGTGTGTCTTATGATGAGGAGAAATAACTTTGGATTTGTGACCTTCAACATAGAGATTATTTGCATAGTCTCCTAAAGAAATCAGGAGAAAGGTCATTTACTATGTCTTTTCTTGTTAAAAGATGAAGAAAGAAAGTCTAGGAGAAGTGACATATGCAAAATGTTCATAGTTAGGTATCTTGGTTCTTGAAGAGCTTGCTCCTTTCTTGTGTGTGCATTTAATTTCTCCCCAATTCTGTGATCCAATTGCCTCTCTCTCTCTCTAATTGTGTGTAAACTTCTCTCTTTCCTTCTCCCTAATAACACTATTTACTCGCATTAACAATTTCTCTCTTAAGATTTGCCCCCCATTGATAATTAAAATTGGACTATGTAACCCAGGCAAGTGTATATCGATTAAAATTTTTCTATCTTTTCATTATTTTCACCACCTAGATTACTTACAAATGTCTAAATATATAACAAGAAATGAAAAAAACACTAAGAATCGCAATGACTCTTACTTACTGCCACTTTAAGAATTCTTTTATTACACAAAAAAAGTTGTATAAACTTGATTATGGTATTATGAAGCACATAATACTCATATGAATAAAAGATCAAAAGAGAGCAAAAATGGAAGATATCAGATATTACATCAACCGGGTTTAGTACACCCCAAACTGGGTCTTCTTCTCCAATGGAGCTCGAGATAAATGGTCTATCTGGGATTTACCAAGTATGGGAAAGCTTAAGACAAATCCTATCAACTACAGAGCATAGAACAACATAACCTAAGGCCTCAATACCTTGACTCATGAGTGCGGCATGCCCCCCTCTTGATAGTCTAGTAGGGGCATGCCCCTATCTCTTACTATTAACTAAGACAGATGACAGAGAAAGATAACTCAAGATGAGAGAGGAGAGAGAAACCCTAGGTGGGGCGTGGCCCTATGTAGAGAGAGTAGAGAGAAGAGAGAGGTGTAAAGAATATGGAGAGAAGGAATTCTTATTTATAAATTTTTCATGGGCTAGAGTTTCTTTAGGGTTAGTCATCCTTATGTAGATTGAATCTAAACCATTGGTCATTTGAGACTTGTCAGGTGAAAGATCCGAGTCATTAGATCCTTAAATTAGCCATCATGATTCAAATGAATGTGTTAGAACTTTATCGTCCAGCTTCCTAAACCTAATCTCATCGAATATTGCAATATAAAAAATAATATCACACTTTCTTATTTTGTGAATAATCTCTCTTATTCATTCCATCTTTGAATAGTAAAAAATTCAAATTACAAAACTTTCTAAATCCCATTAACTTGATTACCAAGCCTAGATGGCTTGAATAAAAATTTTAACCAAAGGCTCCTTTAGTAGGGCGTGTCACCCTAGGTGGCTTCATGTGGGCCCCATTCAATTCTCCCATGTATTATAATATGGTGGGCCCATAACTCTTTGTGGGGCCCCATGAGTTTAGTGATATAAAATAAATAAAAATATTTTTTAGTCAATTGAAAATAAATTTCATTCTCCTCTGAATATTAAAATACTGAAAATTGAATATCTTTGGATTTATAAATCTAATGTATACAAAATAAAATATCTAGAGATTCACAAAAAATTCAAATAATTAATCTAAAAATCATATATCATCAAAATAATTAAAAGTAAATAATTTTGATAGGAATCAGATCCGTATAGGCCTAGAAAATATAAAATCACTGGAGCACTCCACCTTCTACTGTGAACTGTACTTGTTTTCTCAAATTGACCCAGTGGTTCCCATGAACCACAGATCACCGCATAAGTTCATGATTGGGTCACCAAAGTTAGCCATTAGGTAATCAGACATAATCACATTTTATGAACTACATGTTCTCCCTAAAGACGAACCTAAGGTTATCAAGACCAGATGCAACCACTGCTCTTGGTGTATAAGGTAATATCTTGCACATATACACGTTCACCCTGAAAGGTAGTTCACTTTCCCGATATAACTATCATATGTACATGTCGTGTGATGGTTTAATGATGATACTTTAGCCCTCGTCTCTAAAGACCAACCATCACACATAAGGGTTATACAGTCTCTCAGCTCACTCATCTGAGCCACTCCGACCTCATAAAGAGATGACCCACAATACCCTCATTGGTTTAGTTTCATGCCCAGTTACCATGAGGTTTTCAACTCAACTAGCCAAGTTTGAGTATTGACAAATAACATTTATTTAGTATGGTCCACTAAGGGCTATGTTCATGTTGAGTTTATGTTCTACTACAGAAAATGTTTATATACACGCTCTCATAACGCCTCTAATGACCACATGAACCCAACAAATGGCTCGTTCACTTTGCGGCATTTTCTCTCTAGTAATGGTGATGTCGTGAATCCCAAGTCAAAATGCTTAGCGAGACCTCACTTATGACCAAATGTTCTAACCGATGGGATTTCATTTATTGGAAAGATGAAAGGGTGAAATGGAAAATAAATAGTGGGTACCTGATGAAATGGTTACCTAGTAAAAGATAGGCTTCAAGCTCAAGAGAAGTTTTCGACAACTAAAGTTTCTGCAATTGTGTTTCAAAAATACACAAGATCATTCTCCTAAGTTATACAAAGGTTTCTTGAAGTGATTATAAGCTATGCTAGCAAAACTGATGTTTTAATAATCTATCAAACGGTTTTGATCATGAGACCCCAAAAAGGGTCACACTCCATTTAAATTAGTCTAGCCTTAATACATTTTTAACTTGAAAATGTTTATGTAAAGTGTCGGTATAAAAAAAATGTGCGCATAAAAAAAAACCCATATCATAATGTCGTTTCGATATTGGAAAACCCTCTAATTGATCATTTCGATATCAAAGATGTATGGATATGTAAAAAAATAAAAATAAAAATTGACGTCCTAAAAAATAATACATTTTATAACATAGTATATTGACTATAAATTTTCAAGATTTATAAGTATTTATACATTTTTTCTATCTTCACCATTTTTCATAGCTTTAAATTTCATAATAAGAGATAAAAATAGAATTTTCAAGCTATTGTAGAGATTTTCAACATCAGAACTGCATCTTCTTACGGAGTTTAGTATTATGTCTTATTTTGATGGTTTAAAATTGAACATAATGTAGGTGGCATTCTAAAGTATAAGGACCCATACCAACCCACAAGAAGTTATAATTTTGACACAAAACTTGATCTTATCTTATATATGGTCTCTTTGGTTTCTACGTAGAAGATCATGGGTTCATTCATTCATCACCAAGGGTAATTACGCAAATATTGATCAAAACCAGGGCTCAATTGGGAGAATCCATTGATAAAAGATGCCCCTCTCCCCCTCGGACACTCTCTGAATAAAAACCCCACAAAAATAAGAGGGAATATTTTTACGACCTGGTTTTCATTTCTTCTCTTTTCCCTCTCTCCTGTTTTCTAGGGTTTCTCTCTCTTGTATTCTCTTCTCTTACTGCAGTGATTTGCCATGGCTCATTTTTTCTGCTGACACACATGAATTCTCCTCCTCAACTGCTCTCTATGTAATGCACCTCTCCCTCTCTCTTCTCTTTCTCTCTCTTCCTCTCTCTCTTTCTATCTCTTCCTCTCTCTCTTTCTATTTTGCTACATAGTATCGTGGATCAAATTTTGATGGATTTTTGGACTGGTTTGTGCTTGGAGTCATGGTTTTGCCTGTACGTTTTATTCTGATTGTTCATTTGTTTAGAAATGTTAGTTTTGGAGTTTTCGAGCCCATGAAGACATGGAAAATGAGGAAATAAAATGTTTACTCATTACTTATCGATTAATTATGAATTGTAGACTGGGTTTTCTTGGACGAAATGCTTGCATGCATGTAATATGATGGGTTTTAATGTGATGTGTGGTATGTATGGTGGGTGGAGAAGGTATGATTGTTTTGAGGATTTTTTTTCACATTACCTTATATGCACTGCAAAACGTCCTTTTTCTTTTCTGAAATTCAAGTAGTTTAGTTTATTCAATTCTGTTGATAGGTATAATGGACAGATTAGTTGCAATGCAAATACACTCGTGTATCATAATTTCCGAACTAAGCTGTAAATTATGGAAATGCACTATAATGTACATCTTCATTTAGTTCCTCTGGATACCAATTCTTTAGTTCAAGCTGAATTTTAAGTTAATATGTCTTTGCCCTTTAAACTGACCCCTAATAATGGGGTAGGGCTTGGATGATGATGATGTTGTCTTTGCCCTTTAATTTAATTGTTGGCGAGATGTTATGTTATAAGTGTTTCTAAACTTGTACCTAGGAAGCTCTATTGTGCCCAATATTTTTGGGAATACTTGAACACAAAGTCCACACTCTGAAAATGTGTCAGAAAAGCTTTTGCAGAAGTCATGGATTACCTCATTTTGTTATTGTATATATTGTTCAAATGCCTTTTCTGTTTGTAATTTTTTTTTAGACCTCTTTTTTGATAGATACATTTACGTGTTCTTTAAAACGAATTGAGCCTTTCTTAAATAGGATGGATAGGATTCATTTAGCAAAGTCTTATGATCACATTATTAGAACTTCTGGTTTTTATGCTGAGCCGTATGGGTCTTGAGGAGAGATGGATGTTGTGGGCCTTGATGAGGATAAAGACAAAAGGTGCTTCTGTTGAGTGGACTGGAGTTTTCTCGTCAGGGAGCGCACATCGAAAATAGAACATCTTGGGTTTCTTCTCAGGGAGAGCACATAAAAAATGTACTTCTTCAATTGCTGATGACATGATAATCTTTGTAGGACCTACCGTGGAGGGGTTTTGAGAAGGTTCTATCAAAAAGTTGACATGGAAAAAGTGGAAGTGATGGGGATCTCTAAAGAGGATAGAAAGTTGGGCAACAGTGATCAGAACCTTAGACTATTTGTGAGGTCATAAGCAGCCTTACCCACCTCTTATTTGGGCTTACCTCTATGTTCTGAGAGAAAAATTTCAGGGGATTCAGCTGTGATGGATATTACAAAGAGACTGGTTGGTTGGAATAGAAGTCAGAAAAAGGATTTTCTTTGGAGCTGTGGAGCATAGAGATATACATTCCATCTCTTTTAGTGGAAAAGGTTATGCAAACTCCAGAATCAAGGTGAGTTAAGCATCTGTATGATATGCATGAGCAAAACATTATTGAAATGGATTTGAAGATTGGCATTGGAGGAGTGATGGTCTGTGGAAGGAATTTTGGGATTTATATTAAAGATCTGAACTTAGGGCTGTAGGTGTAGGTGCAAAAGAGTGTCAAAGAATTCAGAGGTGCTGAATAAAATATTAGAAATCCTTGATGAGACTAAGGCAAACTTGAGAATTTCTAACCAGTTCTTCTCCCACAAAAAAGTTTGTTTTAGGAGTTTCTAAATCCAAAAAAAAAAAAAAACGCAAACTTTGGTTTGTCAATTTTTTTTTGAAAGTGAAAAAGTTAGAGAAGTTCGAGAAATACTTCCTATATTTTTTATTGGACTAGGACGTGTATGGATTTGTGGTTATGGTCTTTTTGTATTTTGTGGTATTGGATTTGACATGGAGCCTCTTTTTCTTTTTGTGGTTGTTAGTTTAATCTTATATATACTGATTTATTACAATTTGGACATGCAATTCAATGATTTCAATGTGTTCATGTGCATGTACATGCATGTACACACACACACACCACACTCACACACACACACACACACACACACACACACACATATATATATATATATGTATATAACTATGTGTATCTATAGGATAACACTTACCAACACCTATGAGTGAATTTTGACAGTACTTCACTCACGGCTCAATACAATCCAAAGTCCATTTAATGACCATGATTATCCAAGTAGTATTTGAATTTTAATATTTTTTTAGAGATCCAAGGTATCTTAAATCTAGGGTGTGTCTACAACTAACCATCTTGCACCTTAATAAAATATTAAAAAGAAATTATCAAAAATAAAATGATGAAAATACCCTGAAATATTCAAAGGGGGAATTTGGTTATTTTTATTATTGAAATTACTTTTTATATTTTTTTAGGTGCACCTCACTAAGGCACACACACTCGCAAAATTTGAGGTTAATCAGATTTGTAGAAAAAATTTTAAAATTCAAACACCATTTGACAATTGGACCTTTTGATGGACTTTGGATGGTGATGAGACATGAGTAAAGTATTGCAAAACTTCACTAGTGATTCTTTTTTAAGTGTGCAAAATTATACAAATATGTTCATATATGTGCTTTTGGAGCACACATATATGCATATATGTGTCTAGGGTGCCTCGAAACTGAGGTGCCAGTCTAGCGCCTTTTGATGGACTTTGGATGGTGATGAGACATGAGTAAAATATTGCAAACCTTCACTAGTGAGTGTTTTTAAGTGTGCAAAATTATACATATATGTGCTTTTGAAGCACACATATATGCATATATGTGTCTAGGGCGGCTCGAAACTAAGGTGCCAGTCTAGCGCCTTGGCTGCCAGACTCACCTTGATCAACTGGGTGGAAATCATCATATCTCTTTGTTTTTGCAATCCATTCAACTCTTATTTGAACTTGGAAGCTTTGGTTAGTTAAATATATGTATTTTAATGCATCTAAAGTTCCATACACCTTCCAAAGGTTGTCACGGTTTCAGAACTATAGCATGATCAGACCTACTTAGTGAAGGAAAAGCTACTTTCATTGTTTATGTGTTCTTGTAATTGCTGACAATTTCTGGTTTATTTTGACATTGTTGGGAACTATGACGCATTGTACATCTATCAACATGTCTAGAACATCTGACTTACCCAAAAAAAACATGTGTAGAACATCATCAATGTCTAGTGAATGAACAAGAAAAGAGAAAAAAGACAGAAAATAATATCTTGTGGATTTTAACAAATGTTTTCATATTAGAGATTGATGGTACCCAAACTCAAGTATCCATGCGTGTTACTTTGAGAACTGCTTCATACACTTTAGTGCTTTGTACTTTTTGATAAGCATGTTATGCTTCTTGGCTGATAATTTAACTTCCACAAGGAGTAACTAGTTGTGCACGGTGTTGGCCTGCATACTATTATTAACATATCTGACTGATGCTTTTTGAAAATCATCATCTAAAAATCTTTAATATTTGAAACTGGAGATCTGCCAAAAATAAATCAATATTATTTTGTTAGTTCCTATCCGAGGTAATTCCTAGAGCTGGGGTTCTTGGGATCAATATTAGGTACACTCACATGGATCTTGAGGATGAACTGGATATTCAATATCCTTCATGCTATGTCAAAATTCAAGAGCACTAATAGGGATACTATACTGGCATTGGTAGTGGTAGTTGGGAGCTAAACTGTACACTTGGGCGGGATAAAGTGGATTTATGTGGTCTATCACGGTAGCTAGCTACCTGGTTAAAACTTATTAAAAGCACAATTTAGAGCAAATGAACATTCCCCTAGTGCGTGGGGTCTTGTTTTCCCTTTTGGTATTTGGTATGCCTTTAGTCTTGATTCTTCACGACTGTTAGAGTTTTTGCCTTTAGTCTTGATTCTTCACGACTGTTAGAGTTTTTCTTTTTTTCCCTAAATATATTTAATAAAAGTTAATTGTAATCCCGTAGTGTCAAAAATGATTTACAACCACTTATTTGTTTATCTTTTTCCAAAACCATGTTGATATACAATAGACTCCACAAAAAAGTTCCAATACAATCTAAGGCTCAAAAACTGAACCACCATCACACTCGACATGGATGCTCGTTCTTTTCCATAGAGTCAACTTTTTCATTTGTCTCCCTCCATGAATGACAAAGGGTTTTGCCCTTGATTTTGCAATGCGATCCAAGATCTTTTCAACCATGCTATTAAGCTGCTACAGGCATACCTCTTTCTTAATACCCCGAGCTGTGGCATTGTCAGAGTTTCCTCCTATAAGCAAGGTTTCAAAAATGCTAGGCAGCCCCGAGGCAGCCTGCTTGGTGCCCAACGCTCTAGGCGGTCGCCCAGAACTCGGGCCCCCTATAGTTTTTTTCACTTTGGGGGTTTTCATATATTGAGGGTTTTCTTTTTCTTTTTTCATTTTGGGGGTTAAATATAAACCCCATAACGTTTTTATACAACTTTGGGGGTCAAAATGACTCCCTTTGCCCTCTTGGGCGATTTAAAAAAGCAAAAAAGGCCTTATAGCCTTGGGCACCCGCCTAGCCCACCCAGGTACATCCACCCGTGTAGGGCCGCCTGGGTCTAGGTGTGCGGCTTTTTTGTCCAGGTCGCCTAGGCGCCAGGTGGACCGTTTTTTAAAACATTGTCTATTAGAATTGGTAACATTGTCTATAAGAATTGGTTCCTTTCTCATCTCCAAATTTCTTAGATCCAACAACAATGAGCAAACCTCAGCCTTGTTTGATTCACAGGCATGAATGGATCTAGAGTAGGTCTTCAAAATCCTCCCAAGGTGTCAGGTTCCCTAAAACACTCCCATAAAAGTTTAATTTCAACCAACCCTCAGCTGGACGACACCATTTTCGTTCCTTCTTCAAGGGTGTTCAGCTTATCTCATCCATTTAGTTTCACAGTATATCACAAAAAATGCCCAAAATTCTTTTCTTGGACCTGCATGCGATATCACTAGGGACTTGATGTGTTTCTTCATTTCTTGCGTACCGCTTACTTTGTTCTTGAAATGAATAATGTTCCTTTCCAGCCATATAAGCCTAAAAAATTGCCTACACTTTTAATCCCCACTAAAAGAGTCCATCTTTGGCAGGATCGGGGAGAACCATTGTTTCAACAGAGGTAGGATTGATGGTGGTGTAACCTATGTGAAATAAAAAAAAGATTAAGGTCATATGAACAACATATTCATTGCAATGGAATAGCATAGGAAAATTTGACTTATTATGTGACCTCCCTATAAAATGTACTCTCTTCACAAGATTATCTATTGTCAAAACCTTGCTGACCCCAAATAGTTGGGATAAGGTTTTGATGATGATGATCTATTGTTAGAACCTTCTTCAAAGTGATGAGCCATCCAAACACCTACGTTTTTGGAGCACTTGGGAAGGATCACATTTTGGACACAACAGAATTCCCATCATTACACCAATTTTAGACACTGATACATTGAATTATCAAGAAGAGTCTCATTGCTATTTAGGATCTAGATTAGTTTGTCTGCGTTTCTAGGCCTGAAGATAACTGATGCAAGTTTCTTCACTTGCTTCTCTGCTTCTAGGTTTCGATCTCTAACCGGGACCTACTTAGTAAAGAAAGACTTGAGTCTGCTAAGGTCTTTCATATCGAATCGACTTTGTAGATGAGATTAAAGACCAAAAATGGCTTCTAGATCATCTGGTATTGACCAAACACATCCAAGAGAACAATGATATACCTGATGTGGGTTGCTTGACATGCAAGTAGTAGTCATTTAAACTTCTCTTCAATCGCATCTTTTCTACAGTCGTGCCGAACAAACCAGTCTTTCTTTTCATTTCCAGACAATTTCTTTTGTTTGGGCTAAGAATCATTGGGGAACCTCTATGTATACTTTCCATAGTTGCGGGAACCTTGGGAGTAAGGCCACGATCGCACCTTAGGAACTCGATCATGTGGTTCCTCTAAGGGATTTTAGAGGGAGTTGGGTTTAGAGAAATAGGGCTCTCGCTCCTTATAGAATGGATGTCGGTCTACATGCTTGTAGGATCTCTTCAAGGAGAAGAGCTATAGTATTAATTGAACTATTAGTCCTCTCTTTGGTATTATAGATTTATTTCTTTAGAATATATTAAAATTGTGGTGCATTTCACATTGTGGTATGCTAGAACTGTGGTATTAAAAACTACAGTTTAGTATCATAGCAAGCCAATTTAAGATATTATTAAACTATGTTATTGATGTATGGAAAAACATAATGAACAGAAAATAAAAATTTAGAATGAGAGGCTTGAGGGGTATAAGATTACACCCGCTCTCAGGGTCTCCAAGGGAGTTCACCCCAGAGATCTTTTCACAAGACCCAAATTCTTTACTTAATTCACCTCTCCTCTACAAAGAAGGGACACCTTCCCTTTTAAATACAAATTAAAAGAAATAAAAATAACCAAAAAAAAAAAAAGAAACCTAAAAATCCCCTCTCTAACCTCCACCTTTTATCTCTCTCTCTCTCTCTCTCTCTTTCCTTCCCTCTCTCCAACTCAAGTAAGTCTCACCAAATCCCATCTTTTTTTTCCCCTTCTTAATGCTTATCAACGCATTAAGAACTAACAACTCAACCCCCACAAAGATAGAAACTAGGGAAAGTTATAGATACCCCCCAAATTCAACTTTCTAGACATTCTACCCCCCATAACTTTTTGCATCCCACTCTAAACCCTAATACTGTATTTCCTTATATTTACCCCCCCAAATAAAAAAGTCAATGGGTTTAGGAAAAAAATGCCCTTACTTTCTCTCTTCTCCTCTATTTGGAGTCACGTTACTCTCTCTCTCTCTCCCAAAGCAAAAACCCATTCTCTTTCTCTCAATGTCTCTCTCTCGCTCATTCTCTGGTAATGCGGTCCGACAGTGTGCCGGACTGCATTGCCAAGGAATGAGAGAGAGAGAGAGAGAGAGAGAGAGAGAGAGAGAGAGAGAGAGAGAGTAGTACGTACGTACGTACGTACTAACGTAAGTAAGGAAAGGAAAGGAAAGGAAGGTAAAGGTAACGGTACGTTACGTTTACGTTAACCGTAA
>NW_006497781.1:971709-987404 GCF_000471905.2 Amborella trichopoda
ACGTGACTCTAAAATGGAGGAAAAGAGAGAAAGTAAGGGCATTTTTGTCCTAAACCCATTGGCTTTTTGATTTGGAGGGGTAAATATTAGGAAAAACAATATTGGGATGTAGGATGGGATATAAAAAGTTTTGGGGAATAGGATGACTAGAAAGTTGAATTTTGGGGGGGGGGTGGGTGGTGGTATTTATAATTTTCCCTAGAAACTATATCCTGCATAAAAATCTAAAATAAATATCCTAACTAGCTCCCTTAGAAAGTTTCTTATTTTGCCCCTTAAATCTCTACAAGGAAGAAAAGACAAAAATAACCCTGCATATAAAATCTAAAAATAGCAAAAAAAAAAAACCCACTGCATCATTTTCCCAAGGTCGGAAGAAGCTTGACCTCGAGCTTATTGAGCTATCTTTTATAAGCCTTCTCAATAATTGGTGATGCAATCCCAACATTCTTTTTGGTACGTTTTCCTTTTCAAACAAACAATTGTTCTAACATGATTTCAAGATTTCTTGTGCGTTTGGGTTATCAATATCGTCTTTTACATCGAGATCTACCTCTTCATGTTTTTGTTCCTCTTGTTGCAATATACTAATTACTAAGTAGATCTTGTAGACCTTTTAGTATCCTCTCACATTTTTGATCCAATCGCTCAAATATTTGATCCCATTGCTCAAATATTTGATCCCATTGATCCATATGCTTCATAATTTAATCGCTTTGATCTACTGACCTGATCAATTTTCTTTGATACCAACTGATGTAGGGAAAAATAATAAACAAAAAATAAAATTAAAAATATGTGGCTTAAGAGATTATACCCTCTCTCAGTGTCTGTAAGGGAGTCCACCCCAAAGGTCTTTTCACAAGAACCAAATTCTTTACTCAATTCACCTCTCCTTTACAAAGAAGGGGTATCTTCCCTTTTAACTACAAATTAAAAGAAATAAAGAAATAAAATAAAAGAAACCTACAAAATCGCTCTCTAACCTCCACATTTTATGTTTATCTCTCTCTCTCTTTCTCCTTCCCTCCTCTCTAATTCATGTAACTCTCACCACATCCAATGTGAATCTCTTTCTTTCTTTTTTCTCTTCGTAATGCTCATCAACCCATTAACAAATAACAACTCAACTCCCATAGAAATAGAAACTACTAACCAACCCCCTTAGAAAATTTCCTATTTTGCCCATTAATTTCTATAAGGAAGAAAAGACAAAAATAACCCTACACATAAAATCTGAAAATAGCAAAAAAAAAGAAGAAAAAGCATTGCATCAATTATTGTAGTAACTTGGATTATTATAGCTATGGCATTGGTAATATGCTAAGGTGTATGATAACGGATTGAGCGGCCATTGGTTGTATACTAATTTTATCATATATTATCAGTGTATCAAAAAGCGCTACGCGGGTCCTAGGCGGCCTAGGGGGTCAAGGCCGCCTAGCGCCTAGGCGGGCGCCCAGAACCTGGGCAGCTGCCCAATTGAAAAACAATAAAAATCCCAATATACCATATTCCAACAATCCAACTAGAAAAAAAAAAAAAAAAAAAATAAGTAGTCAACAAGAGAATTTTGATAATCTATATTGTTAAAACAGTAAACTGTAGAACCATACAAGTGATATAAAAGTCAACACCCAACACAATAGAAATATACAGAAATTTAGAAAATATACAGTCTAACAAAAGTCAACACTCACGACTCAACACAAGTTATGCAACAGCAACATACTCAACACAACAGTCAACAGACTCAACACTCGACACTCAGCACTAAGAGGTAAGAGTCTTCAATCATCATCATCATCAGAAGGAATATCAATAGCGCAAGCTTCATCATATGCATCAGAGTCATCTCCCTCTTCAATATAACGCTCATCCTCCTCTATTTCTTTTGAATCTGCCTCTTCCTCTTCCTCTTCTTCGACTTTCCTCTTATTAGTATGTGTAGTCTGTGCAGATGAGGCCCTAGTAGTCTTGGCTGCTGTACCCTTCTTTTTGTGCTTCTCTGAACTCAAATATTATATAATTTCCTCCTTGGTAGCCTCAATAACATTTTTACACGGGGCAACATCCCCCGTAATATCGGCAAGGTGTTTTTTAAATCGGTAAATGCCCCCATTAGTATCCTTTCTACAATAATTACATTTAATACGATTTTTATCACTTGGATTCGGGATATAACCATACTTCCAACCCGGATCACCACTCCGACAACTAGAAGCTGGAGAAGATACTTCCATAGAACAAGGCTTATGTTTATCTTTTTTTGGTTCTTCAAAATTCAAAAGATGTCTAATCTCATCTCGAACTGATTCAGGAACCTTTGTACAAGAAGCAACATTTCCTCTAACACCAGCAAGGTGTTTTTTTAATCGGCTAATACCTCCATTGGTATCTTTTTCACAAAAATTACACCTTATACTATTTTTATCATTTGGTTTTGGGTTATATCCATGCTTCCAACCTGGATCACTTTTCTAGGAGTAGCAGAAATAGATCTCTGACAAGGATTTTGTTCTTGTTTTGTTTTACATAACTTAAAAATTGCTTAATCTTTTCTCTTACAGCTTCAGGAACATTTTTACAAGGGGCAACATCCTCTTTAATACCGGCAAGATGTTTCTTAAACCGGTTTATGCCTCATTTTGTATCTTTTTCACAAAAATTGCATCTAACACAATTTTTGTCATTTGTATTCAGGTTGTATCCATATTTCCAACCATGATGTCCACTCTGACTAACTTCTGAAGAAGACATCTCTAAATAAAGCAAGCAATCTAAAAAATGCGCAAGCAATCTTAAAAATGCACTTATTTTGGTTGCTTGAACTCCAAACTTTGAGAAACACTTCGATGATTCGATGATCGATCCAATGAAATGTAGTTTTTGGAGTTTGCTTTTAGTCTAAAGGGGCTTCTTGTGGGTTTAGGGTTCAAATGAATCTGAAAGCCATCATTCTTAACCTTTAAATCTTTTAAAATAACAAAACGGAAAAAAAAATCATTTTTTGCGCCTCTGGGCGTGACGCAAGCCTTGGGCGGCCGCCTAGGCACGTTCCGTGCTGCCTAGGCGGCCGCCCAGGGACCGACCACCCAGTTTTACCGCCTAGGCCTGGGTGATGCGCCCAGGCCTTCTGGACTGCCTTGGCACTGGCCGGTCCACTTTTTGAAACTATGTATATTATTAATTTTTCTCGTTTTATGTATAGTGTAACTTAGACCTGACTAAGTCAAAACCTCGATCCCAGCGACATAGGATCTTGCTACTAGGTATGTTAGGATATAGTTCTTTAACTTGTTGAATGTGCAGGCGCCGATCGTAACCAAAGGAGCTTGCACCCTATGGCGGTTCAGCGTTCCACGAACCAATCCCGATCCTGCCTTCAACAACTATGGTACTCATCTTTTGTAGTTTTTGGAAAGCCCCAATTTCATCATGTGCCAAACAAGGCATGGGGTCCAAGGAGTATGAAAGCCCAATCCCTCAGCTACTTCGGCCACTATAACATTAGGGTGCAAGGCCAGTGATACTGTTTTGAAGCATATTCAGGCCTAGACGATGCACCTTGGGCCTAGCCAATGATCCTTCCAAAAATGTGTATTTTCCTTCCATCACCCGCTTGCGTTCTCCTGTTGGTCATAAAATTTTGACGACAATTATTTACACCATTCTATGTCCCTAACAGTGTACCCTTTGTCCAAATGATTTAACAAATCTCCCAGTTTTGTTTGTACCGTATTTGCTGGTCACCATCTTTCACAAAAGCATCTTTTGGGTTCCATATCTCCACCACCAATTTTGGTAATAGAGCCACATTTGCCAACTCAAAGTTTCTGAACTCTAGGACTCATTTGCTCTTTGTCCAAGCCACCAAACTAAACCTATGCTTGTCCTCTGAGCCACCCGTAAAAACCTTCTCAAAAATCTCTCAGTTTCCTTTTGCCACTGAGATGGGAAGTGGGAAGAGAGAGATGAAATTAATTGGAAGTTCGGACAATGTAGACCTGAGAAGAGTGATTCTTCCTCCCAGTGACAGGTTCTGTGTCTTCCTTGGAGATCCAGTTTCCTTTTGAATGTTTCCAAAACTCCATCCTAACTACTCTTTGGTGGTTTCCCTAGGAAATGTTGCATGCCTAGGTACTTATGTGGCAGTTACCTACCTACCAATCAACACACATAGCAAGGTCCACTAGCACGCAGTCGGAAACCAGAATGGCTAGCAACTTTGATTTTGTGATTTTGACCCTAATGCTTGGTACCTCGAATTGCGAAAGGAAGCTTGTACTGTTCATTTGTGCTTTATTAGTGTTGCAAAAAATTAGTGTCATTGGGTCTTGCAAATGTGATGATGTAGGGCCTCTTAGAGACACCATGAACTCTAATAGCAGACCTGCAATGAGCTTAAAAGCTTCTGCCGCTCTTGAAAATAGAAAGGGGGGCATGGTGTCCCCTTTCCTCAGCCCCCTTGAGCTTGGTAAGTATCCTCGAGGGGATCCATTCATCAATATTGAAAAGTGGCTGAGGACAAGCAACCTGAAACCCTCTTTCCCACAACTTTTGAAACCCCATTAATTTCATAATATTATCTAAGAAAACCCAATCCACCTGATCATAGACCTCTCATTGATCCAAATGACAGATTGCTCTTGGCCGTTGCATTCATGGGCAATCAATGCCCCATCTAATATATGTCTATCTGTAACAAAAGCACCCTGTGGCAGGAATATTACTTGAGTTAAAACTTCTTGGAGTCTTGACCTTAAGACCTTCACAACAATTGTTTATACACTACCAAGCAAGTTGATAGGTCTTACGTCATTGATGTCTTTCACTCTTTTTGTCCGACTGGCCTTGAGACATTGAAGTCGCCACTGATGTACCATGAGAAGTTAATGGGCTGTTACTACATCATGAAGCTCTTTCCAAAACTTCTCTTTCTAATGGTCTAATGGTTCATTGGGGGAAGGGTCAAGAAGGAAGGTTTGCAAGTGTCAATATCTTGGAAATACCCAATTGGAACTTGCATCGCTTCCTTTAGGAAATTGGTTTTGGGTACTTGGGGTTCTCTTGAGGAGTGGAGGATGCTCAATTTATTTCAATTAGTCTTGCATAGATATCAGTGAATTTCATTGGTTTTATCCAAATCGTTTTATGAACAGATCGAAAATCAGGCTAATGTCAATGCCCTTACTGTCCAAATGGCAAAAATTCCCTTATGCACCGCTATAAACGATTGTATGCATCTTTCTTCAAAAACTTCATGTATCTCGACACTTTCTTTCATTGTCTTTCATAACGTATGATTTAACTCATGTTGGGGTTTCTATGAGTCAGCGGACTCATTTGTACACGTCCCCCCTCTAAAATCCAATTCATGTTAAAAATGGATTTTATATCTTATTTTTTTAGTTATCCATGATCTAGGCCATGGTGATCCCGAATATGAAAAAAAAAACAAAATTTTAAATTGAAACTGTGTTTTTGTTTTGTTTTTTTTTGACCTTTTCTCCATGGTCTAGTTCATATTTTAGGCCGGTGCACTTTTCATAATGTCCAACTCAAAGATGGACAACGATTACTTCTTCAGATTTGCGTGAACTAGTTAACCAATCACAAAGAGGGATGCTCCGTAACGCATGGACAAACCTTTTTGGAACTGGTGAGGAATGGATGCCACTATCTCAGCTTGGATCCTGCCAGTCTTTTTCATGTGCCATTCCGAAAGTTGTACCTTGTCTTGAGGTGCCTTTGGCTTTCTTGCAAAAGAAAGCCACGACTAAGACAATGAGTGACTAATTGAGTCCATAACTGTAGTAAACTCTGGAGCATTGCCGGTTTGCTTTCATGAAGTAAGGTTATGAAACAAAGCAAAGCCTTCATTACTTGAAAGCTAAGCCGCTTTTCGCTTAGTAAGCGGTGTTAGCTTCACTTAGATTGAGATCGAGCAGCAGAGTACCCCGGATTGCCTTTGCAAATCTGGTATTCCATGTGACTGCACCCTTCATAGAGGAAGGGAGAAAACTTTTTCTATAACCATTTTGTACTGCAGCTATAATTGTTTTGCATCTGATTTCTGGTTAATTTTAATGGAGATTCCTGATATGTTTTTTCTTTTTTGTCAATTTCAGAAGTGGCAGGGTATATGGAGATGGATAATGGTTCTGACTCTGAATATACTGAAACATATCAGGTATTTTGGGGCATTAGTGTTTGCTCTCTTTCAGCTGATGCCCAATAGTTGGGAAAAGGCTCTGATGATGATGATGATGATGAGTGTTAGACTCTCTCCTTTTCTTCTTATAGAGATGGCAATTAATTAGGAATGTTATGTCAGTTTGCGTGGAGCAACCAAGTGGACTATAACCCTAGAAAACCAAGACATGAGATCAGAGACTAAAGAAATGACCATTGACTTTCAAAAAAGAAAGAATCTGTTTTTTGTTTTTTTTGGGTGCATAGAAAGGCAGAATCAAATCTGTGCTTTTTTTGTTTACTGAAATTGAAGTGTTTGTGCTTTTCTTGTTTATTTTTTGGATGTTTGAGCCATATTCTATTGTCTCCATTTGTCTTAGATGCCAGGAGAAGGAGCAAGAATTTCTTCAACTCCATCTGCTGAGGAAGTTCAAGCCATGGGCAATGAAGCAGCGCCTGAGTTCATGATGAACCAGGGAATATATTATCCTGCTACTAGCTTTTACGGATACTATTGTACAGGTATTCTCTCTTTGGTTGATGCTTGATCATGCTGTTTTTCTTTGACTTTTTTTTTGGTATTCCCTGTTATATATTGTTTGAGTACTTTCTAGATTCTGATGAAGATTGATAATTCATTTATTATGTATGTAAAGTTATATTGTTAAGGCCTGTTTGGATGTACTCGTTATCATTGATAATTCATTGTTTCAATACAATTAATCCTGATAATGAATTTTCTTTTGTTTGGCAGTGTCCGTCATAAAGTTATATGAGATGAACTTATAGGCAGTTTTACATATATGTTTATTGTTTTGGAAAGCTGCTTTTACTCTATTCAAAGAAATTTGCTGAAAATTACTTGTTTTTAGTCAGAAATAACAAAAAAGTAGATGGAAATCAATAAAACGGTTAAATAATTAAACAATATTACGCAAAGTATACTAATTTTAGAGAAGATAGTATACCCTAGATAAAATTGATTGTCATCCAAACTGCCCCTTATATTACAAACCAAAAGCAAATTGATTTACAAATTTTAACTATATGACTCATAAAAAAAAAGAAATATAACTATATGATTCTGTTTTTTGTTTGCAGGATTTGAAGCACCTGGAGAATGGGATGACCATAGTAGGTTTTTAGGAGTAGATGGTCAAGATCATCATTATCCTGTGAGTCTCACTAATATCCGTCATCTTCTTACATATATATATATATATATATATATATATTTACACAGTTGGAGTTCACTTCTTGGGTTTGGGCATCAAGACATGTGGCATTGAGGAATCTTATTGAAACTGAACTGGCCTAGCTTGTTATTGCTTGTTTGACGACATTCAGGTTGAAGCAGTCTCGAAGCTGGTATGAATTTCTGGATAAACCATGACATGGGCCTAACTTTGGATGACCCATTTTGTTGGGTTGGCCTTTCTTGTTACCAGACAAGCTGTTTCACCCGCTTCTTCTTTTATAAAGTACTTCTGTGCTTAATTAATGAGTCAGTATGTGGATAAGATTCATAGCTAGTTACTATGAAAAATGTCCTATTTATGCATCTCATAGAACTTTAAGTTTTGTTACTGTCGCATCTGCTGCGTAACACTCAAGATTTTTTTCCTCTTCCCATATTATGGTTCTCCTTATTGAAAAGAATATATGGTACTCTCATCAAGATAGCTAAGCTAGTTTAGTGCTGTTTTTTGTATGATCCTGTCAGATCCAGCAGGTTTATCCTGTTTGGGTCGCCCTGTTCAGATGAAATCAGTGGAGTTCCAAATCCATTTTGTCATTTTCTCTGGTTTTAACACATTGGCATGGAAACTGTTTCTCTCATTTTTTTTTTTTTTGAAGTTATAAGTGGTTCTCTATGACAATGTTCTTTTGGTTTATGATTTCCATTTTAGCTAGGCTGAAGCGATTTTCTCATGTACATATTGTTTCTTTCTATTGATTTCTTTATTCTTCTTTTGTAGGATTTTCAAACTGAAGGTTCTTATGTATATTATGCACCGACATATGGATATGCACAGTCTGCTTACAACCCTTACAACCCCTACATACCTGGTGCTACTGTTGTTGGAGTAGACAATCTTCTTATTGGATCTCAACCATATTACCCTGGACTTGTTTACCCACCAGCATCAGGTTACTTCCCTTCTATTCTACTCCCTGCACAAGATGCCCTGCCTGCTACTCCTCCAGAGGTCATGCCTCTGGTTGTGGACTCTGTAGATGTTAGTAGAATGACAGATGAGGCTAATCGCCCTAGACCAACTCCTGCTAGTTCAATGACAAAGCATTCCTCTGAGACTACTGGGAATGGAGATTCTCATACGGGTTCTTCTCATGTCTCTAAAATTTCGTCTCAGAAGCGATCAGAAGTGTTGCAAATGAATGTGGCTTCAGCTGGTCAACCTTCACCACAGAAGGTTACATCTTCAACTAGCTCTCCTGCCCCAGCTCCTGGTAGCCAGGTATGTAAAATATGATTTCATGTAATGAGAAACTTACCGATTGAGTTCTTAATATTAGTAGTTTTTCCAAAATTTGACTGAATAAGTATTTCAATTTTCGGAGGAAAGTTTTCATTTTTAGGACTGAAATTTTTGCTGGAGTTTGTTGTCAAATTAATGGAAATTTTATAGAAGGCTTAGGACAAAATGCCTAACATGTGGATGTTAGTTGTTTACTTGTGGAACTGAATTTCTTCTATTATTAGCTGAAATATGAGAACTTGAAACGCAATGAAAATAGTCAGACTCATATCAGGATATAACCATTTGAATATGGATTTGGTTGATTTGCAGGGAATGCATTCTCCAGTTCTAGTTCAAGCGAAGGATGAGTACCTACATGGGAAAATCTTGCCATTTTCAGAGCCTGGAAATGTCACTTCATCTTTTAAAGATGAAATGGTTGGCTTAAAGTCTCATGGACATGGATGGGTTAATGTCGATAAGCTTAAGCCTAGGATGCACTTCATTGGAAATAGAGGCAATGGAAATGGGACTTCAGATGCATTGATTGAACAGAATCGGGGGCCTCGGATCAACAGGGTGGGGAACCAAGTGACATTGGTTAGATCTCCTGCAAATCTAGCTGGAACCAGTCATGGCCAGGATAGTATTGTACATAACACTGACCAATATAACAGAGCCAACTTTCCTGTTAAGTACAGTGATGCTAAGTTTTTTGTTATAAAATCTTATAGTGAGGATGATGTGCATAAAAGTATAAAGTATCATGTTTGGTCAAGCACTCCTAGTGGTAACAACAGGTTGAATACCGCTTTTGAAGATGCTCAAAGGCGTTCTGGAGGCAAGCCTGGAAGCTGCCCTGTGTTCCTCTTCTTCTCTGTAAGTGACTGCAATCTGTTTGTCAACTTAGAGAGACCGGGGTTTCTTATTTTTGAAGAGTGTGATATTTTTTCGCATACATGACCATTGAATTTGTGTTAACAGGTTAATGCAAGTGGACAGTTCTGTGGTGTCGCTGAGATGGTTGGCAGTGTTGATTTTCAGAAGGATATGGATTTCTGGCAGCAAGACAAATGGAGTGGTTGCTTCCCTGTTAAGTGGCATTTCGTAAAGGATGTGCCAAACTCTTACTTCCGTCACATTATTTTGGAAAATAATGAGAACAAACCAGTGACCAATAGTAGGGACACACAAGAGGTACTTATTTTCATATACTTATTACTTTGTACTTCTTTTAAAACTGTCTCATTATTTTGGGACACACAAGTGGTACTTATTTTCATATGCTTATTACCTTGTACTTCTTTCTAAACTGTCTTGTTATTTTAAAATTATATATGTGCTATATGCTTGTGTTAAATAAGGTGAGTTGTGTTTATTTTGCAGTCTATACCAATTAATACATGCTTGTGACATTGTAATTAGTTTATAAATGTTTTGGTTCATTTTGAGATAGGATGGTAGACATCAAAGTTATGTTTTTTCGCACTTACAAGCTACCAGAAGTAAATTTCCAAGCAGCATGACCAGGTTTCATCCGAGATGAATAAAGTTGTCTGTCTATCAGTAACTCAACTTCAATTAAAAGTTCAAAACATTAATGCAAAGTACAGTGTGAATAACCATCAAAAGATAAAGAAAGGCCTGCTAGTGACATATATTTGATACTTCACAATAAGACAGTCCCCCTTTGAACTCACAAAGCACATCAGCCTCCTTGTGGACCTCTTCTGAAACATGTGCAAAGGAGACTGATCTCATATAGAGAATATTTAAATGAATATAAATGAAAAATACAATTTTCCAGTTAAAGTTCTGCATTTTTTGTATCTATGCAATTGCTATAATGGTGCTATAGCAATTATAATTTTTGGAATAACTAAACAAGAGCTATTTCATTATACAGTATATTGTAAAATCATAAAAAAAAACAATACAATGTGACCTATTCCTCATAGAATTTGATGGGCAATGATACAATGCAAATACGCCACCAAACAGTCATAATAAACAATATTTAGTTAATTAGCTGTGGAGTACTTACTTTTCCAACAAAATCTGCTAACATCTTGAAATGTTGGCAGTCGAAAAACATCAGTCGTGAATGAGGGGCACTAGACTAGTCTTGTACAAACCATCTGTCATGGAACTCCTTGCCACTCTTGACTTTTTATCTCCCGTCTCTGCATGCATGTGTCATGCTCGTTCTCCATCATCATGGACTGTCATTGCTTTTCTTTCCTTATTTGTATTTTATTTCTTTGAGCTAGATAAATATTTGTTGCCATCTGATTACTCATGGATAAGATGGCTTCATTTGCAGGCCATCTATCCTTTACATCAAACTTCTTCTCGTCATTGATTAATTGTAGCTTCATGATTTTCTTTTTCAAATTGTGAAGTGAAAAATGAGTCAACCATGAATGTTTGGCAGTATGAAAGAGATCCTTTTTATTAGTTTAATGTGAAGAAATAGTGTTCCGTGATTGAGGTTCTGTATTGATCTAGAGAAAGCTTATGATAGAGTACCTCGAGATTTGATTTGGCGGGTGTCGGAAAAGAAAGGAGTTTCCAGACATTACATCGACTTGGTGAGAGATGTACGATGGAGCACTAACTAGTGTACGAACAACTAGTGGAGAGACGAGTGGGTTTTCAGTGACAATAGGTGTACATTAATAGTCAGCATTGAGCCCATGCCTCTTTGTCTTATTTATGGACAACTTAACTAGGCACCTACAGGATGAGATATAGTGGTGCATGTTGTTCGCAAATGATATAGTTTTGATCGATGAGTCCCGAAACAACGTCAACGCAAAGTTAAAACTTTGGAGGGATGCTCTAGAATCCAAAGGTTTTAAAATCAGTAGGACTAGGACAGAGTATATGGAATGCACGTTTAGTAATAATAGGAGTAGAGACGAGGAAATAGTTAAGATTAACGATCAGGAAGTACAAAAAAGACCGTACTTTCAATATCTTGGGTTGATAATCTAGGAAAATGAAGAGATCGAGGAAGATTTATTACACAGAATTAGAGCTGGGAGGGCGAAGTGAAGATGCGCAACTGGAATTTTATGCGATCGCTGCATACCAATGAAGCCAAAGGCCAAGTTTTATATAACAACTGTGAGACCGACTTTGCTATATGGGGTTGAATGTTGGGCAGACAAAAAACAATATATCCATAGAATGAGTGTAGCGGAGATGAGGATGTTGAGATGGATGAGTGGCAAGACAAGAAGGGATAGAAATTGAAATGAATCCATTCAGGAGAAATTAGGTGTGGCAACAATAGGCAATAAGATGACTTAGGTGGGCTGGCCATGTGTGGCGCCGACCAAGTACAACATCTGTTAGGAGATGCGACTTAGTTCAAGTAGAAGGACTTAAAAGGACAAGGGGTAGGCCCAAAAGGATGTGGTTGGAAGTAGTTTGGAAAGATATGGGATCTTATGGCCTCACTGAGGGTATGGCGTTTAATAGAACCAAATGGCGGACTAGGATTTGTGTAGCTGACCGCAATTAAATGGGAAAAGGCTATGATGATGATGATGATTGTGGTTCTATATTCCCCTATGTGGGGCAATGGGCCCTATAACTCCTAGAGTTCGACAATTGAACTTTGCAATGAATCGTTACAGATCGTTAGTGAGTGCTTCGCTATTTGGTATCAGTTTGTTTACATAAAGATCCTAAAGCGTTAGCTACCACTGTGCAACTTCTATTTCTTAAAAAGACCTGAAGCCTTGACATAAAGGCATCAAGGGTATTATTTAGGATATAGGAGAATAAGAGGCGTGAAATTTAGAAAGCGTATCAAATAATGGGTCCATAGATTTGTGGGGAAAGATGTCCGTGAGTTTCAAAGTCTTGAAAGCAACTAGTGTATCTATTAACAAGTTCTACAATATATTTTTTGGAGGTTGTTAATAGTGGGAATTTTTTTGTAGGAAATTTAACAAGATAATCATGAGGCTCTGAGATGGGTTGGTTTACCTTGGAAGCGAGAGAGTTGGATTACTGAGGCTCATTTATCTCATAATTCCACATTCACTTTTGATTGGAGTGGTGACTTATTTTCATGAATCCAAATAAAGTCATCTTCAAAAATTGTGCTTTTAGGAATTTATTGTCTTGGAGTAGTTTCTAGGCTGCCGAGTGCCACTAGTGACAAAATCAAACTCCAATTGATTAGTACCATGATATCAGCAATTTTGTCTCTAAAGATACCAACAAACCACTATTGAACAACGAGTCAAACGCCCAAACCATAACCTAAAATTGGAACTGCTCTGATAACATAGTCTCCGAGCCATGCTTCAAATTGTTGATTCATTGCCAGAGATGTCTTAGCTCCAATAGTTCATTATCCAATGGATCTTTCCATTCAAATATGCCATTTGAGAGTTATCATTATTTATAAAATCTGTTCCTATTTAGCGGAATTCTATTGGATCAAATGACAAAGACATTGTTGAGAAAGAGATGGCTTTTCTTGGATGAAATGAAACATTTGATTCATATAACAGGAGAAAGATTTCCCATTGCTTAGACGGAGAGAAACAATTTGTGGCAATGAAATAGGGATTAAGTGGAATTGATTGGGTGGTAGAGTTGTGGAAACAATCGTTTATTCAGATTTTGGACTGTAGCTCGATGGAACAATATGCTATTGCTGAAACATGGAACAACTGTAATCTTAGGTGAAAACACTATATGGATGGTATGAACTACCTGAACAAGAATTCATGAATGGCGAACAACCATAACCTATTACTCACTACCTCAAACAACAAGTGCCCCATTAGCTGGTGAGACTCCAGCTGGTCCAAATTCAAATTCAAATTCAAAATTGAATACAAATCCAAATTTGAATTCAAATTTATTAAAATCCCATTTGGTTTGTTTACCATCAATTGTCCATTCAAGCCTTACCATATCCAATGGATGCCTTCGAGCCTCTTGTATCAAACCTAACAAGCCTCCATGTCTTGGTAGGGCATGTACCCGCCAGTTGCCTCCATGAAGCCAAAACACCTTTCCCACTCACTTCCTCGCCCTTGCACCTATCCCCCACAGTTCTAGACACGAAAGGGCCACGGTACCCATACATTCAGCATTCCATTTGTTACCCCTCTAGAAAGCACTCAAATGTTTGCCGAAGCCACTCAATCGCTGTTACTCAACTGCTGGCCCTAAAGTTCGTACAACCTCCACTGACCCACCGATACCCCCCTTCCTTCTCCCCGGTAAGGGAAAAAAGAACAGAAAAAAAAGCCTCTTATCCTTTACTATCAACCAAATACCACCATATGACTCTTCAACTGGCCCCATCTAATAGATTGCCCAAGCAAGTCTCCATATCCATTCAATTCAATCTCCAAAAACTGTATCTGGCCTTTACCCCATCTAATTCCCTTAACCCTCATCACCTTAATGCTTGCATGCCTCCCCTCTCCAAGTCTGCAACCCCTTAAAACCCCTCCCATCTTGCTTCTCCTATCTTTCCATTCAACAAAAACTCACCCTTCTCTACTCTTGCAATCTAGTTTCTACTCGCTCCTACTTTTCAACTTTGACTTCCTCCAATCATCTGGTTCTCTGTCACGAGCAATTCCCTCTAGTCTTTCATTTCCTTTGCTGTCCAAAAAAAATTCGCAAGGCTTGCCTCTTAGCATCCACCAAAACACAGACCCCTGGCCCAGAAAAGGGCTCTTTCAACCATTCTACCTTTCCCTTTTTCGAGAAGAAAGATGCATCAAACACTTGCAGTCCACATCCTCATCCCATGTTGCTACTCGTTTCTCTCCTTTGGTATCGTTCCTTTTCTCCTCTCGTTCTCCTAATCCCTTGACCTTGGGCACCCTTCCTTGGGAACCTCAAAATACTGTGGAGGTTTCCCTGCCTCTAGAGCCCCCAAACTTTAGCTAATACCTTTTCTAATGTAGAGGACTTCTTTCCATCTTTGGACGCAGAATCCTACCTTTCGTGGACTCCAAAGAAATTAAAAGGATTTCAATGGAAAAGGCAATACTGATTCAGATGATATAGGTCTAGTCCATGAAGGCTACATCAACAACATCACCGATGCTGTCAGAGCCTGTGCCACCCAAGGCCTCCCAAACTTCAACAAAGGGCCAAAGGAAAAGGGAGAGGTGACAGGGAGTTCAAGAGTTGGCTTGTGGATTCATTTCTAATCTAACCAAGCCAAAATTGGGGAATCATAAAACCACCCAACCCCCCAAACACAAACAAACATCCCAACCCCTACCCTCTCATATCTAAGTGTTGCCCATATTCTAAGGTACTCTTCTCAACCACATACAAAAATATTAGCTTGGAACATCTGGATTTTGGGTGACTTTGTGAAAAGAGATTCCATTCGCAGCAACTCCCATGAATACCAATCTGATACTCTCATTGTTGTAAGAACCAAAACAGAAACTTTGTGTTGTGGCAGAAGAGTTGTGGTCTGTTCAATCCTTTTAACTCCGGCTGCTTTTGATGGCTTTGGATTCCCAGGGACCCCACTGTTCTCACTCTAGTTGCATCTCATATTGGTCCTTTGTTCCCGCACTTCCTGATGTTCTCAAATGGGTTTCACTGCCTTCTACAGCCCCAACAGGCTACATATCAGAGACCTCTACTGGGTGGAACTGGATCAGATCCAAACTCTCTGTCCTCTCCCTTAGCGTGCCCAAAGTGACTTCATTGTCACTTGCTAGTCCTTTGAGAGAAACAAAGGGGTTGAATCACTGCCAATATGGCAAATTTCTCGTCCTTCCTCTTCAGATATAACCTCATGGACCTACCCCTCAATGGTGCTTCCTTCACCTGGTCAAACTCGGGGTGGTGATGGGTCAGGATCGGATCCGGACGCGACCTGAAAATATACTAGTGGGACCTGGACCCAAAATATTTATTGGGGACCCGGACTTGACCAAAAAATAAAAAACAAAGAGAGAGAGAGAGAGAGAGAGAGAGAGAGAGAGTAAGTAAGTTAGTAGTAGAGAG
>NW_006497781.1:987424-1007918 GCF_000471905.2 Amborella trichopoda
GAGAGAGAGAGAGAGTAAAGTTAGTTATGAGAGGATTAGTGCCCACCGTTATTAAAGAGAGTAAAGCTAGTTATAATAGGATTAATCCCAACGGTCATATTATAAAAGAATAACAGTAGGGATTAAACACATATTTCATAAATATGTTAAATTTATATGCATTATTTAAAGGAAAAAGTTTATATAGAGCCGAGGCTCTAAACAATCAACTTAGAGTGCACCTGAAAAATTTCATTGGAAGAGGTTCTTTTGATGCCCAAATATCCTCAAATTGATCATCTCGACATCAAGATGGATGGACATGTGAACAAATGGGTTTCTAGTTTTGAAAATAGTGCATCTTGTAATGCATTTTTGGACCGTCAATTTTCAAGATTTTCATAGATCTGCTTGATCTACACTATTTTTGAAGCTTTAAATTTTATAGTCAAATATGAAAATATATTTTAAGGCTATCACAAAGATTGCTAGTGTTGAAGCCACATTTCTCGACAGTATTTGAAGGTGTGCTTAACTTTGATTGTTTAGAGCCCTGTCTCTATACAAAACCCTTATTTAAATGTTATAACTATAAATATATATATATATATATATATATATATATATATATATATATGCATTATTTAAAATGTTATAAATATAACTACATATATTTAAAAGAAGTTTATAAAATTCCGGTTGGATCCGGGTCGCCTGGGCCTGGACCCAACTGCTGTTTGGGCCCAAGATTTGGACCTGGACTCGATCGCTGGGTCCAAATCTTGGACCCATACCTGGTCTTGGGTTGGGTCTACCCGTTGGGTCTCGGGTCCACAGATACTAATTGCCACCCCCTGGGTCAAACCATTTTGTCTCCCCCATTCTCTCAAAGCTGGACTGCTTGGTAAGCGCTTTCCAGGGAGTCTACATTAGAAATTTACTCGGATGGTCTGACCCATCTTTGATCGCAGCCCTATTCTCCTTGATATCCAACCAGCCCAAGTGTGCCCTCTTCTTTTCAGACTTGAGTTGATTAGCTGGAGGACAAAAATCTTCACACCCTGATATCTAGATGTCTCTCTTCCTTTGAGGTAAGGTTTTGGCCATGCTAGAAGTTGCAATTGGTGAAACCAAAATTAAATGCTTGGAACCAAGACCACTTGGTCATCCTGCTTCTCAAGAAAGCGTTCTTTCTTTTCAGAAATAAAGGAACTTGATTTGCTTGAGGAGTCCAATGACCTCTAATGAGAGGAACGAGCTAGAAGGGTCTCTGCCAGATGGTGCCAGAAAACATCCTAAATCAGGAGGGAACTTCCTGTACTAGAGATTAGGAATCAAATGGCTGAACAAGGGTTACAGGAACACGGCGTTCTTCCACCAAAGAACAAATTGCAGGAGGAGAAGCGATTCAATCTTCGAATCCAAGAGAGCAGACAAGCATAAGATGACCAGAATGACATCGTTCTGGTAATCACCAATTTCTTCAAAAACCTCTTCTCTGCAGGCGACATCACTAGAGCAAAATGTCAATATTATTTTTCAAATGATCTTGAGGATAGTTCATCTTGGTGAGAAACTGAGAGAGACATTTCATTAAACATGCCCAAAACCATTGCTGAACTAGGTTGTTACAAGCCTGCGGGCCCTGACGGCTTCCCTGCTATTATTTTTCACCAATTTCCAAATTCCCTTAGTCCGGATGTCATCAAGTAGCTCACTGATTTCCACAACAGGGGCATCATAAACAAGGTAATGAAGCGACATTCATTGTCGTGGTTTCAAGTTAGGAGCAAGGAAATCAAAGATTTTGGGCCTACAGATTGAAACAAATGCTAGGTGAGCCTAGTGGCCCGGGGGGCTTGGGCACCTATGTGCTAGGCAGGCATCTAGGTTTCTCAAGGCGCCCTAGATGGAAAGGTATGCATATACGTGTTTGTGCGTGTGCATGCATGTGTCATTTTTGTAAATTTATGTATTAATATATCTTCTAATCAAGTACAAATGCGTTTATATGTGCCTGAAACGCTGAGAAACACATTGAAATAATTGATGACATTTCAAAATTGTAATCAAAAGATATGTTTGTGTGTGTGCTTATGTGTTACGTTTTCTCACCGAATATATGCATTTATATGTGCCTGAATTTCAAAACAATATATGAAATGATACCCATGATCCCATAAAAGATCCCTTGACTAGGTAAGCATTTCTTCACCCATACCCCCACTCAAACCTATTTTTCTCTTCTTTATCTAAACCCTCTCTTTGTGACCATCTTTCTGTCCTCTTTCCAACCAACCTACTTTACCTCCCTTTCTATACCCAGACCTCAGTTCTCTCTATATCCAAATACACCAAAGCCCTTCAACATAACACACCTCTTACCAATTCAACCCCTCTTCCCAACCCATCTCTTTTTGCTGCCCATACTTCAAATCTTTAGCGCTGATAGCAGCTACTTCTCTCTTGGGGCACCTTCTCTCTCCACAGCATTCTCTCTATTTCTCTTTTCTTCTTGCTTTGACTACTCTCTGTACTCTCTCTCCTCCGTTTCTCCTTTCCCCTCTTCTCCCCTCTCGTCTCTTCTATCCCTTCTTCTTTTCTCTTCTCTAACAGCTGACCAGAGATTGCATCTCGCTGCTGCTAGCAGCTAACTCTCTCTCAGTACACCTTTTCTGTCCTCTGCTTGCTTTCTATTTCCCCTTTCTTCTTGCTTTGAGTACTCTCTCTCCACCCTGTCTCCTTTCTTCTATTCTCTCCTCTTGTCTCTTCTATCCCTTCTTCCCTTCTCTTCTCTAACAGTTGACCAGAGATTGCATCTCACAACTGAGGCTGCTTCTGCCTCTCTTATCTCTCCCAGTTCTCTCCTCTCCTCTCTTCTTCTCTTCATACTTCTGCCACCTCTTGATAGCCGACCTCAGACAACATCTCGCTTTTGGAGGCTCCTCCCTCGACAGCTGGAAAAGAGGTGCAATGATCTTTTAGGGATTGACCAAGATAGAGAGGAAACAGAGGTGACGGACAATTTTGGGAAATATAGAATTCGGATAATGGGGAAAAATTACAACCCCTATCAGTTTCAAAGGCTCTTCAGGTGTGGAAGGCCTGCTGGATAGCCCCTTACTAGTAGATGGAGCTCCCATTTTGTTCCACAATATCTCTGTTTATTCTCTATCTTGCCTCCACATCCCCATAATACAAGCTGCTCCCTCTCCTAGCAAAGGAAGCAAGTCAGAATGTCGATCGCTTAGCTCGCACCAACACAGTCTCGCCTGTTGAAAGCAAAACCTGGATACAGAACTTTTTTGGGAGTTTGTTGAACTCCGATCACTTCTATTGTTGTAGATCTTTTTATTCTTTTCCCACTTTTTATCTCTCCCTCTTTCTACTTTTCTTACTACTTCTGTTTGTCTGAGCACCCAACTTGTGGGAGTGCCGTCTTTAGGTTATAGCCAAATGTATTCTTACCATTTAATTACAATGTTAACCTTTCTCAAAAAAATAAAAAATCCATAAAGACAAAGTACTAAACAACTTAAATACAAGAGAACGACCATAAGTCCATACCATACTCCATAATTCATAGCTCCAATCTTCATAGTCCATATACTTTCTAAAATGGAAAAATCCGAAGTTAAACCCATATTTAATCCTGGTTCCCCACTCCTATTAGAAGTTTAGAAGTTAGAACCCTTGGAAGACATTTGGAATAAAAATAACCTTTGTTACCCTATCTTTGATGTTCAAAGTTTTAGATGACTACGAACCTCTAAATCACCCTAATGTTCCCCTTAGAACTTGTCTTTGTGGTTCACAATGAATCTAATGAAAATAACTAAAGCTAGAGATGATTTCTCAAACTTGTCAAATATTTAATCTTAAAGACCCTCCCTCCCCCGGTCCTTTTCCTTCAAAAAGGAGAAAAGGTGAAAACTAGCCCTTGCCGAGGGCGTTTTTTGTTCCTTGGACAAGGACGAGATCTGGGCATCGGCCCAGGGCCAGGCTGGCCATAAAGAGCATCATATGCCTAGGTGGCGCATCCGGGCCCGTTAGGCTGGGTGGGGAGGCAACTTATGTGGAAGGTGGCCCCCTTTTTTGTTTCATTGCGGGCCAATAAGTTTGATCAATGGCTCCTATATAATCCTCGCAAAGGTCCTGGTGTGCCCCATGCACCAGGTTCTGGGTTAATTTATCTGCCCTTTTCAAGGCGCTGTCCTACAAGTCCGGAAGACCCTTGATGGGGCGATCAATGCACACAATTGCATTGACAAGAGATTCTAATTCAAAGTTCCAGGCATCATCTGCAAATTGTATTTGGAAGAGGCTTACAACCACATCAATTGGACCTACTTGATTGTATCCTATCCTAGATGGGATTTCAAGGAAAGTGGAGTGCTTGGCTGTCATGGTGTTTATCCTCTGCAGATGTTTTAATCCTTATCCATGGAAGCCTGACAGGTTTCTTCCCATCTTCGCCTAGGTTTAGGCAATGAGACCACTGTCTTTCCTCTTCAACATTGTCAGGGATGACTAGAGGTCCATCGATAATCTCTACAATCATGGATTGCTCAAGGATTTCTCCACCTCACACAATGGACCTACCATCTCCCATCTTCAATATGCGGATCTCGTATGTATGTATGTACATATGTGTGTATGTGTGTACGTATGTGTGTATGTTTGCATGTATGTGTGTGTGTGTATGTATATGTGTGTGTGTATGTATATATGTGTGTGTGAATGTATGTGTGTATGTGTATGTATGTATTTGTGTGTATGTGTGTGTATGTGTGTGTGTGTGTGTTGTGGAAACAGTTGAGTGGCAATTGGCATCATGGAAATGGCTCTATCTATCTCTGGCTGTCGCATCATTCTAAACTATTTTGAGTATTCCGGTCTTCTAGATGTTTCTCTTTTGAATGCTGGAGAATACAATCCACAAGTTGGAAAGCCTGATGCGCAACTAGCTTGGATGAAACTCACAAATTCTACCTAATAAAGTGGGATATAATATGGAAAACTAAGAGATCAGGGGTTTTGGGCCTCTTGGCACTCTTTCCAAAAAGTGGTGGTGGCACTTTTCCATCTACCAAGATCACCTTTAGTGGTCGGTCATTAGGCACAGGTATGATACAATACCACTCCAGCTGTCTGCTGAAAAGACAACCAAAATGAGGGCTATAGGGGCTTGAAAGGCCATCAGCCAGGTGCATAGACATTCCTCTGTCCATGCATGTTTCCTGCCTAAATCAGGAGACTGCCTCAAACTTCGAAGGGACATGGTGGGAGGTCACCTACCTCTCAAACTTTCTTTCCCAAACCTATTCAACCTGGTTTGGACAAGGATCTATTCAACCTGGTTTGGACAAGGATGCCATGATTGATGCATATGGCACACACCTAGGTGGCCAGCTAGTTTGAACACCCTCCACTAAAACCTATTCAACCTGGTTTGGATAAGGATGCCATGATTGATGCATATGGCACACACCTAGGTGGTCAGCTAGTTTGAACACCCTCCACTAAGACCTAAACGGCAACAAAACCACATAACTCTTGTCTGTGATTGAGCTGTTGAGCCAAGACAAGATACTTGGTCCCCAGACCCAAATGGTACTTTGTCTGTGGCCTTCTACAAAGTCCTTACCTCTGCCGATCTAGATCTAGGCACTGTTCATAGGTTTTACATCTCCCCTGCTCCAAGTCTGAGCATTCAATTGGCTAGCCATATCAAACAAACCTGATCTTCATTCACTGTAAGTGGAAAGGTATTCAACTGGCCAACCAGATGCATTATGTGCAACACGAAAGAGGAAATCGTTGCTCACCTTTTCATCCACTGCAATCTGGCATTTAAGGTCTGAAGTTTGATCCTCCTCCAACTGTTTGGATACTCTTACCCCCCTGCAATCAGACAAAAGCCTCTTCATACTACACTTCTTCCTGCTCCTACCACTTTGATCTGGTGCCTGACCATACTAGGTACTGTTTGGTCAATCTAGCTAGAGTGGAATTGTCAACAAATCTTAGTCAGTTTTCACATTCCCAAATCACCACCTTCATAGCATTAGGTCAACAATTACCTTTGAAACACTCTAGTGAAAAAAAATTCAGATACCTTAGCAGCAATAGATCGCTGTATCCACATGACATACACCCCCAGGATCATCCTTGTGGCTGCCACCCGAACAAGGAGCGATCAAACTGAATTTCAATGGCAGTCCCATTGGGAACCCAGGCTCAGCTGGCATTGTGGAGTCTTCAGAATTGATACTAGTGAGTTCTTAGTAACCTATTCCGGACCTGCTGGTACATCAAATGTCTCATTTGCCAAATGTAAAGCTTTGCTGGTTGGCATACAGGCATCCAATAGAGACTGGGTTCAATAGTCATCATTGAAGGATACTTCAAAACATCATTTCCTGGCGCAATAAGTACGCTCCAGCCCGTGGAGCTTCAAGAACCTCTGAGCAAAATTTCAAATAGTGCCATGGTCTCTCGGTTTTCTTTAGACACACTTGGTGAAAAGCAAACTCAATTGCTGATTGCCTAACCAGAGGATTGATTTGCAGTACCCACTTAGTCACCCAACTTTAGACACTCCATCTAAGCCGCCATTTTTTGTACAGCCTCACTCAAATGCTTGCCATTCTTTGTATAATTTGGTACTAAGCACCCGTATGCATTTTTGTCTTTTGACACCTCAAAGTTAACTGTATAGATTTAAATTATTAACACAAAGAGTTATCACTAGAAATAGATACCTATATTAATATAATAGGTGTCTATGTTAGGAATTATGAAATAATTCTGAATATAATGAACAAGAAATTGTAAATTGAGGAATTATGAAATAATTCCGAATATAATAAACAAGAAATTGTAAATTGAACTATAAAAGTACCACTGGATTACTTAAAAGTAAATCAAGATGTAAAATATATCATATTGATGTTTCATTCCAGTTAAATATTTTAAAAAAGGGTTTTTCTAATGTTAACACCCCTCAAATTCCCATGTGTTGCGTTTAGCAATGGGTGTGAACTCCTCATTTACCTCAGTTGTACCTTTGTGTTCCCTTGTCTATATAGTGAGGAAGGGTATTTATGTCAAAAATTTATTTATTTAATTTTTTTTGAAAAAGAAGATGCAGGTTTTGAGAGAGAGAGAGAGAGAGAAAGAGAGAGAGAGAGGACTAATAGAATTAATGGCTTGATGTCAACTGTCACTCTCTTCATTCTTCAAACCTTCTTTGAAACCCTAAAGCAGAGATTCAAAACCCTAAAGCAGGTTCGAGCCCATCTTTCTCTTCCCAGATTATTTCTTGCTTTTAAAGGTTTGGAAACCCTACCATGAAGGTTCATCAAAAACCAAGTACTCTCTCTCTCTCTCTCTCCCTCTTCATCACCATTTTACTTGAATGTGTTGGGTTCTTTTATACTCTGTAAATTTACTGTCGCAAATTCACAGTGAATTTACCGTGAAGAATGGGATTCGGCCATTGTTGCATTCACTGCAACAAATTTGCTTCAATTTACTAAATAGGATGCGGATATTGTAGTTATGTTCACTCCGAAGCTTGAATTTATTGGAACTCATTTTGTAGTCACTGTAAATTTAGTGCAGCAAATTCACTATGATTTCACAGTAAAGAACGAGATTCAGATGTTGTGAATGAGTTCGCTATGCAAAATTTGCTTGAATCTACTGGATTACTTGCTTAAACTCAAGTTTAATTTATGATAAGAAAACATACTAAATTGGAGCGACATGATTGCCCCTTCTAACTCCCTCTCTCGATGGCCTGCTTCCTTACCCTTTAGTATATACAAGACAATTTCTTCATCCCCCAGTCCATATCTACTTTCATCTAAAACTGGACTTGATTTCCAGGGATTCTGAACAGTAGGGTCCCTTCTCTCTCTCTTCTCTCTAGGAGAAGAAAAACAAGGAGGTGCTTTGAATGGCTGCTCAGGAGTCCTGCTAGTAGCGTGCTTGATGATTCGAGGAAGAGGAAGAGTTGGAGTGGGGTTGTGCGGTGGGTCGATTTGAAGAAATAGAAAGGGACATTTATGGGAAGAGGGAGAAAGTGATAGAAAGAGAGAATTGAGTTGGTATTCATGAGCTTTCGATGGAGGAGAGAGAGAGGGGAATGGGGCTACAGAGGGCAAGAGGAGTTGGTTGCAGAGAATACCGGAGGGTTTGAGACAAAAGTGACGAAGAGACTTTTTATTTTCCACATATCTGAACTAAAAGAAGGGGCATATAAAGTAAATGAGGAGTTCATACCCATTGCTAAACGTAACACATGGGAATTTTAGGGGTGTTAACGCTAGAAACACCCTTTTAAAAATTATTTTTCATATTTCTCAGCTGGTGCATTGCGCAACACACGCCATTAGCTAGTTGTTTCCTACTGTTCATGTTTCCTATTCCATTTGTCATATCACATTATTCAAAAAAATTATTATAACTTGGTGTACAAACTGATTCTTATATTGCAACAAATTTTGCTGTGTACATGTGCATGCGCTAGACCGAAACCATGTTTTTAGAGTGAAGAGCAACGGCCAACTTTTATCTGCTTCTATGAGGTACTGGAGCAAGAGCGATACTCTATTGAGGCAGCATTAGACAATAGTCCAACACCTTTAGTATTTGGGTTTTTAAACTTCAAATCACAAAAGTTTTGTGAACTTCTTGGTGAATGTTGGTGCACATGTGCTTGGCTCTTAAGGTTTTTCAACGTTTTCCATGGAAAATCAAATAATGCTTTGTAATGATTTCAAGTTTTAGCGATAATCCCTTCTTTTAATTGTTGCAATTCCTCATTGGGTTCTGAATTACCATTCATCATATTATTAACAGCTTGAGAGTCATTTGTCCTAGTTCAATAGACATATTTCCTTCTAAGTTTAACTCCTTGGGCAATTTTATTTTATGTTGTATGTCTTTGCTTTCCCACATTCTAACTTGCAACTATTGAGATAAATATTCCTATGATGGAATTAACCTAATCCTCCATGCAGATAAGATTTCCTCAGGGTATTGAGATGCTGGCTATCTTCAAGAATTATGCATCGAAAACTTCCATACTGGATGATTTCAAGTATTACGAAGATCGCCAGAGGGTCTTGCAGGAAAAGAAGTCAAGGCTCCTGGCCAAACATTACCAACAAGATGGGTGTCTGATGCCTCAGCTTCTTGAGCCTAGTGACCTGAAAAAAACCCCAAAACCAGAGGAGCATTCGCTGACAGCACATACTACGGATGATATCACTTCTATATTGAAGGTTGGCTCCATCTCTATTGGCCCTGACCTCCGAAAGAGAAATGATGAATCAGAAAAAGAAAGGGTCCTAAAATTGAATAATGCTACAGCGAAAGATAATTTGGAAGCAAGTCTTGATGGGCCTAGTGTTTTTACTGTGGGTTCTATCCCAGTAAATGTTAATGGGTTTGATCATTCTTCAGGGGTTCTAACAGTGGGAAGCATACCCATAGATCCTAAGACACAGGTAATTAGCAAGATTGGTTCCAAGTCTGCAAAGGGCTCAAAGTAGGCCTTCTTTTTCTTCTCTTGTGATCGGTTTTTTTGGAGATTTTGTGGGGAGTGAGCCAGGTGTATTATGAATGAAGATAGTCGGTGTCAGATTTTTAAGGAGTAGTTAACTGTGCAGTTTGAGATGGAGATGTTTTGTTTCATAGGTTCTTTTTCTTTGGTGTTACTGCTCAGAATTTAGTTGTTCTTTTCTTTCGTTCGTTTTTTTTTTACTTGGGAAGGGCAGGGTTTTGATTTCATAATTTGTGTAATTGTGATTCCTCTGAGGTGGCCTTGTCTGTTGGGCTTGGTATACATAGGAGTCTGGAGAATAGTTGGTTTTTGTTTTACATATGTATTCTTTGCCCCATGCGGCTGAAATTTACTTGGAAGTTAGTTCACTTCCATGTTGTAAGAATTTTTCTTAACACAAATACAAAGTTTGTTTACCTTTGTCTCTTGTGTTGAACAAATAATCTCTCTATCTCGCATGCACGCACGCCCAAAAGCGAATGGAAACTAGTTTGGGTGTTTGGCCTCCGGGGAATTGTCAATTGTTCAAGGGTTTGGTGAATATTTCTAGAAGATGCAAGGTATTGTTCCTTGTCAAAAATATGTTTCAAAGGTATTTCTTAGAAATGCGTACGGTGGGACCATTCATTTTTTATACAAGGAGGTTGGGATTATTAAAGACTATTGGATGTGAAATTTGGTGTCATTGATTGAGTATAAATTTTTTTTTGGAATGTTGTGACACATTGATATATGGGATTTACATCTAATAGATACAAATGATTGTGATCTCTTTGTGCCAGTAGTAAATGGTTTCATAGTATCATTATGCCTTATTACGGGTCATACTCTCATTGAGGTTATAAGTCTCCATATTTTTTCTCACTGCTTTCAACTATGTCTTTTTGGATCGATTTTTGGCCTTTTTTTTTAGCCTTCCGTTTAAACTAACTCACATATCTTAATAGCTGCTGTATTGGATTTATGTTAGACATGACCAACCCACTTAAGTCTATTTTTTTTTATTGTATTATCTATTGGTGTCACATTTAAATTCTCTTGAATGTATTCATTTCAAAATCTATCCTTTCTTGACTTATCACTCATCTATCTCAACATCTTCATTTCCGCTACACTCATTTTATGGGTATGTTGTTTTTTGACCGTCTAACATCTTGGCCCATAAAGCAAAGTTGCTCTCACAACTGTCCTATAGAATTTGCCATTCAACGTCATTGGTATGTGGCGATCACATGAAATTTCGATTGTACATCTCCACCCTGCCTACCTAGCTTTAATTTTATGTGCAAAATATTTTTCAATCTCTCACTTTTCTTGGATTATCGATCCAAGATATGGCAAGTGCATTCGTTTTGATATTTCTTGGCTGCCAATTTTAGCTACCTCATATCTACTCTTGTTATTACTAAACTTGCATTTCATATACTCTATCTTAATCCGGCTAATTTTAAAACTTTTAGATTCTAGAGCATCTTTTCAAAGTTTTAACTTTGTGTGAATGCTATTTCGGGTCTCATCGATCAAAACTATTACATGCGACCAACATGCACCATAACACCTCATAGTGTAGGTGCCAAGTTAAGTTGTTTATAACTAAGACAAAGATATGGGCTCAATGTTGATCCCTGATGTAGACCTGTTGTCATTGAAAACTCACCCGTCTCTCCACTAATTGTGCATACACTAGTTAGCGCTCCCTCGAACATATCTCTCATCACATCAATGTAATATCTGGAAATTTCTTTCTTTTCCAATATCCATCAAATCAAATCTCAATATATTCTATCATAAGCATTCTCTAGATCAATAAAGACCATGTAGATGATTTTTTTTCTGTCCTAAATTTCTCAATCAGTTTGCCTAAGTAGAAAAATAGTCTCGATTGTTGACCTCTCTGGCATAAAACCGAATTGATTTTCTGATACACACGTGGCCAAGCTAGCTCTGATGCTATTGCTCTGCTCAACTCTGATACTTCAAGAATAATACTTGATTTAGGAACTTCCTTCCTTCCTTGCTGGTTGGCCTTGCTGCTTGGCTGCTTTCTCCGGTGCTAGCTCTGAAACCGGAGGTCTCTGTACCGGCTTGCTTGCCCTGAGGTCTCTGTACTGGCTTGCTCGCCTTCCTGCCTTCCTTCCATGGCTTCTTGACTTCATAGTTGAGTAGCTTGCCTTAGTCATTCAATTCCTCTCTCCCCACAACTTTATAGTGTAACTCATAAGTTTGATCCTTCAATAGTTCGCATAATTCTCTATGTCTCATTTGTTCTTGTAAATAAGTACCACAATCTTTTCCTCAATCCCAAATACCTTAGTGGTTTTAGGAGGAATAAGGATTTTATTTTGTTTTTCGTTTTGATTGGGAGGAGAGAGAGTTCCAAGCTGGGAGAGCCCTTGGCTTAGTGGTTAGGGCATAAGGGACGGTATCATAGCTTCCAAGGATTGAATTAGCTGAACCTACAATAAAGAATGGACCTGGTTTCTATGCGGCCAAGCCTGCATATGTAAAAATGCGGGCCTCTTAATAAATCTATTTTTGAGATGGATTTTAAGGCTTGGTTTGTAAAGACATGTAATCTATAATATGGAGATCTTGGATATGAAAAAATAAATAAATTTCAAAAACTACAAATAATAATTTTAGTAAGAAAACATTTGGACCGTTAGTTTCCAATGTTTTTTAGATGGAACACCTACTTGCATCCATCTTAAATATGGATGCTTTACACTTTTTGGACCGCATATGTAGAAATGCGTTCCAGCCTGCATGAAACAATTTTCCATAAAGAAAAAAAAAACCATGGAACTAGTCTTTTGAATTTGGAAATGTATTTGGTGCTTCTGTGTGGCTGCATCCAAGACTGTAGAGCTGCACTTCATTTGCTTGGCTTGATTGACTAGGTGTTGATGATTGCGGCATCACTTACCAAGTTTAACTTCTACATGAATTACACGCACAAAAACAAAGGATCTAATCATTTCCTTTGAGCTGTTAATTTTACTTCTATTAAATCATTAGGAGGAGCTTTTCAAAGGATTAATTTGAACACCATCAATCATTATTCCCTATCAATATTTTTGTTGATTTTTGTACTTCTGGAAATAAATTATTTTTTAATACTAAATTTCAGCACGTGTGAAGCAATTGGATTCGTGATTGTATTAGTTGAAGAAGTTAACTTATAATAAAGGGAAACTTCCATTCCTCATATTAGGAGGGTCGAAACAGTGCCCTCCTGTCCCATCTCCATTCATTTAGTTAAGGAAAATGGGGAGAGCATGTTAAAGAGAGCTAAATTTTAAGGAAAAACATATAAATAGAACATTTATTTTTTAGTATAAGGAGGTCATAATTTTTTTGATCCATTAAATTTCAAATCGGTTGGTTGTAAAAGTACATTGGGCTAGATTTAAAGTTCAAATTTTTTTTTCGAACTTCGTAACACACCTCAAATCATCCAATTTAATATTTAATGTCTGCCTAAGAATAACTGTGAGTTCCTTGTACAAAAAATAAACACTCACCTAGTAGATAATTTTTAAAATGATGAAGCAGTCCCCAAAATAGAAGTGTTGGAAGGGTGTTTTCCTTCATGAGTTTTACCATCAATGATCGCTTCAGTTCTAACTTACCAAAAAGAACACTATTCTGGTCCTTTCATCATTGGGCCAAATCCGAAACAACTTCAAATTTTCTCCAAATTAAGGAAGGAATAAGCCATGAATACTCCTTTCTTGGGCACTTAGAGGTAGTGCTGGCAATGGGCTCAACAGCGCGGCCTATCCCGGTTGACTCGGCCTTAAAACAATTCAGGCTTGGGCCACAAACTATGGCCCGGGGGCCGGGCTAGGGCTAGTGACAGCCCGGTTCGGCCGGGCCCTCTTTTTCTACTTTTATTTTGTTTCATTTTTTTTTGCCAGGACTAACCGGATGTAGGTCAGCCCTATGGAAACAATGGCCGGGCCAGTTGCCACCCTTACCTAGAGGTCATCAACAATCCTATTTAGATTTCAAAGACGAGCAAATTTGCTCTTATTCATCCAACCATTCCGTACTTGTGCTCCAATGTCTCTTACAATTTAAGCATGATACAAAACCTTGTGGCATGAAAAAACAGGCAAAAAAAAAAAAAAAAAGACATTTCGACACAAATATTTTCCTTGTTTATTTATTGTAAAAAATTTATATACGATTGATATCTTATATTGTAGAATTAATATGCACTTAAAAAATCTACCGAAAAATGTTGTTTTGGCATTGGAAAACCATTTAATTGATCACCTTGTCATCCTTGATATGGAAAGAAAGAAGATTTTAAGTCCCAAAATTAATACATACATTATCTGGACTATCTATTTTCAACATTTTCATGCGTTTATAGATCTGCTTGATTTGAACTGTTTTAAAAGTTTTAAATATTATAATTAGAGATAAAAATAAACTCTCGGGCCATCCTAAGAATTATCGACACTAAAGTGACATATTATGAAAAAGTTTGGAGGTGTGTCGTGCTTTGATTGTTTAAATTTGCAACCGTATACAAAACTCATTCTTATTTATTTATTTAAAAACCTAACAAGATAGAGTGGACTCAAATTAATAGGGCTAGAAACCTGGCCAAATGCATCTCATTGCATTGTGGGTCCGGTAAGTGTCCGATAGGGGAACAGCTTTATCATTCACCGAATTCCAACCTTTATTTTACAAGAGAAGTTGAATAAATAGGGTACACTTACTTTAGTCATCCCCTTGAAGATATGGCATGCATATTATTTTTCTTTTCAAGTGGGCTACTTTGTATATATCTCAAAAACAACTAAAAACTCATCAAGTGTGTGTAGACCACAAATGATTTGTTGACTGTACTCATGTAATTAAACTCAAATTTTTGGTCAATGTGATAAGATACATCTTTTTATGGCCCATTGTCGGTGTCATCTTCATTAATAACTTTTCTCATGAGATAATTGAGGAATATGCTCACCCAAGTTTAAATTGGGATTAAAAGACATATTGTATGACATGTGGAAGTGTATATTGTCAAACAAAAGAAAAAGACATGTAAAAGTGTGACATGAACCTTGCAGCATGAAGAACAACTTGCTAAATGTTGCATCAAATTTTGTTGTATTTGATCAATGGTTGAGATGAATGATTCTTTGTTCAAGTTTGTTAGTGTCTGCTTGAGCAGAGACAACCATCAATCTCAGCATTTAATGTTGGAAAAGTATATAATGAGATCATTTACCTTTAGTACAAGGTGGTCACAATTAATTGTGACCATTAGATGTGAAATTGGATGGTTACATTTATTCTATTGACGAAGCATAAAGTTCAAAAAAAAATTTCTCGAACTTTGTAACACACCTAAGGAACGTCTAAACTTGCGGCAGAGAGTAGGGCAGAACGGGCCTAGACCAGGGTCAAGATAGGGCCTCCTCACTTCAGCGACCTGACTTGTTCTTTCTCTTAGTATTGCTTTTATTATATTTGGCCCAACCCATTATAACGGGGCCAAAATGGGGCCTAGACGAGGGCCTATTTGGCACAATCTGGGTTTGGGCCGACCCTATGAGGACAAGAGCTAGGCTGGCGAAGCCCGGCCCATTGCCAGCCTTAATCTCCACAAGTCGAAGGGCAATTATGAAAAGGAAAATGATTTGATAGAACTGCAACCCCATCAAAATAAGTAAACTTCATCTCGTAACTCATAAAAAATTGCAATTCAAGCATTGGAAAACATTTACATCGGTCATCTTGGCTTGAACATTATGGTTGTGGAAAACATTTAGGATTTCAAGCTCTAAAAATAATGTATATTACAATAAATTATCTAGACCATCCATTTTGCCCTAAAAATAAGTGTTTATAGATATACAAGATCTTTACAATTTTTTGAGTTGCAATTTTTATTGTCGGTGTTGGAAATTGATTCTAGAGCCATCATGGATATTTTCTTTGTGAAAAGTGCTTTTCATATGAGGATTTGAGGTGAGGCATTAATTTTTTTCTATAAATAGAAACATTATCCTCATGAAAATGAAACTCTTAAACAATCAAAACAATATCCATTTTTTTTGTTTGGTCGCTATGGACAAAACCCACTATCGTCAGGTTTGCCTATAAATGAGATTAATTGTTTTTCTTAACGGTGCCGTACAAAACTGTTACAGGTTTGCCTATAAATCAGGTTAATTGTTTTTCTTAACAATGGCGTACGAAACTATTACATCATTCAATAGACATGATAATTTTATTATCCCTATGGCTGAAATGGTGGACAGCCATTGGGCCTTACTTCAAAGACATGAACGACGTACAAAAAAATAAAAAATAAAAACACAAACTACCTTTGTCAATGCAGGGCATAAAGGCAAGTTATACACAGTCTTGCTTCTCTAAGCTGGTGAATTTCTTATGTATTTTCTGCAGGGATGGCATTTGGTAGCTCTCTTATTTAAATTATCCTAATTATTTAGAGTAGTTTGGGAAAACAACCGTCTATTATTGATTCGTTTCAGCATCACATCATGGTTTGGTAAACCTTCAATTTCTTCAGAAAAACAATATCTATCTGCCCATAAATTATTCATCAAATGTTGCTTTTCTTCACAAATGATTGCAGAGGTAGTATATTACGGTACAAGCACCATATAAATAGTGTGCTACATTAATCCTCAATGAGGTTTTTTACCTTTGCTATAAGGAGGTCACAATTGTTTATAACCATCTGATGTGAAATCATGATACCTTCGTAAGTTTAGACGTTCCTTTTGCGGAGGATGACACCAAAAGGCTCTTTTCGACCTTCCTAGGGATAAGGCGCCAGGCCCTAATGGTTTTGCTATCACTTTTTTCTAAGATTTCTAGGATGTGGTCAAAGAAGATATCCTCATCTGGATTAATCAATTCTACTAAGATAATATTGTTTGCAGAGCTATGAATTCCACTTTTGTCTCTCTGATCCCGAAGAAGTAATCTATTCTATCTCTTCAGGATGTTAGACCCATTAGTTTGCTTTTTGCTTGCTACAAGATTTTTGCTAAATTGCTAACGAACTAACTACGTGTGGTTCTTAATGAGGTGGTTGAAGGGCCTCAAACTGCTTTTATTAAAGACAAATTTATTATGGATGATATTCTCCTTGTCCAAGAGACTATTCATTTCATGTCCTCTTCGTCATCTAAAGGCATTCTCCTGAAACTGGATTTCGAAAAAGCCTACAATCGTGTTGAGTAGGATTTTTTAGACTCTATTATGAAGCTCATGGGGTTTGGCAATCGATGGAGGAAATGGATAACTGAGTGCCTATCCTCAGCACATTTTTCAATTATTATAAAAAATAAAGCACATGGCTTCCTCAAAGCTTATCGTGGGCTGCATTAAGGCAACCCGCTTTCCCCTTTCTTATTTACACTCATGGCTAAAGCCTTTAGCAAAATGCTCCAAGGGTCGGTAGATGCTAACCTTATCTACGGATTAATGGTATAGCCAAATGGCTTGGTTTTAAGCCATGTTCAGTACGCGGACGACACTTTGATGTTGCTCGAAGGATCCACGAAGAATGTTCAAAATGTATGGACTTTTCTAAAGATTTATGAACTGGCATTCGGGGTGCGCATTAATATGAGTAAATATCATATTAGTGGTATAATCTGTGAAGGCTTTGAAGTTCTTCAGTGGGCGCCTTGGTTGAATTATGAAGTTGATCAATTTCCCACCAAGTATTTGGGTTTGCTACTTCTCGATGGTCGGGCAGCTATGTGGGACTCATTCATCCAGAGAGCTCAACATAAGTTGGATAGCTGAAAGTCTAGATTTTTAAGCTTTGTAGGATAACGATCCTTGTCAGAGCTACTTTTTCTAATCTTCCAATCTATTATCTGTCCTTGTTTTAGGTCCCGAGCGCGGTCATTCAAAAGATTGAATAGATGATGGGAAATTTCCTGTGGAGCGGCACCCAGCAAAAAAGGACGTTCCATCTCATCAAATGGAACTCGGTTTGCCTTCCACTCAAGAAAGGAATTTTGGGAATTCGTAGAATAAAGGAAGTTAATGAAGCTTTGCTAACTAAATCGTAGTAGTGGCTAGCTACCCAACAAGATCAACTTTTGGCCCAGGTTATCTTTTGGAAGTATGGTCGTGATCCTAATGGCTTCATTACGAGACACTGTTATAGACCCTCTGCTATTTCACCAATGTGGCAGGGCATCAGTCAGCTTCGCAATTTTTTCCTTTCTTACACTAGAATGTTTGTGGGAGATGGAAGAGCCACTAGATTTTGGCACGCCAAATGGCTAGGGGACTATCCCCTTAAACTTCTTTACCCTGATGTCTATTCTAGGTCTGTTCAAAAACAAGAGGTGGCGGCCAATTTTATCTCTTTGGATAGAGAGAATCCTATATGGAATGTGATGCTAAATATGCGAAGAGTTAAACAAGGGGTGGCAGACAACTACACCTCTTTATTGACTTCTTTATACAATTTCTGCTTTTTGCTTAGAAAACCCGATATAATTATATAGTCCTTGGAATTTGGTGGCTCCTTTTCTGTTTTGTCTTTGTAAGATGTGCTCTTTAGAGATCACTTCATTCAGAGCTACATCCATTTGGCAAAATTTTAGAGGTGTAAAGCACCAAGCAGGGTGAAATACTTCATGTGGCTGCTTGGTTACAAGCGGTCGCTAACTAGAGACAGGTTAAGGTGATTGGGTTTATGTTTGCCAAGGGTCTACTTATATTGCAAAAGTACTGAAGAGTCTATCGATTTTCTTTTCTTGTGGTGCCCTTTTACAGCAAGCCTTTGAGATTGGCTTAACACAATCTCGTGCTAGCAAATTCCTCCCCTGAAGAGCTTATCTGGCCTAATGCAATAGTTTGAACCCCACCTTTCTCCTCTCTGGGTATCGCTTTATCGAGAATGGTGGCTGTTGCTGCTCTTTGGAATCTTTGGAAAGAAAGAAATTTGTGGACTTCCGAGGGATGATCCAAAAACCTGTTTTCCCTTATCGATTCTATCAGGCGATTGTTTATCATGTGGGCTTTCGCAGTGTTCTTGTTGTTTTCATTTCCCAAGGACCTTCTCTTCCCTAATTTTCGAGAGATTGTCTTCTTGAAAAATCCTCGCAGGCGTCTCAACTGCTCCTGATTAAAACCTCTGGTGGCTGGGTTAAGCTTAATTTTGACGAACGTGTTCGTCGAAATGTTAGCGGGTATGTGGGCTTCTTCATGATAGCTCAGAATTGACTATTTGGTCCTACCGAGGCAGATTGCATTCATGTGAGATTAATGAGGCGGAGCTTTGGGTACTTAAAATGGGAGTGGAGCGTTTGGCCCATGATCATTTTAAAGTGATTATTGAAGGAGATTCTGCGAATGTCATCAAATGGTACATTCAGCCGGACCTTATGTCGTGGCACCTTTGTGAAGTTATGGATGCTATCATTCTGGCATTGAAATCACATAAGATCTCCTTTGTTCATGTTAAGAGAGACCTTAATAATGTTGTTGATTGTCTTGCTTAAGTTGCAATGCAGATCCCCTTTGTTCATGTTAAGAGAGACCTTAATAATGTTGTTGATTGTCTTGCTAAAGCTGCAATGCTTAGGCCCTGGCTGGTTTTAGCCTTGTCTCTTCCTTCTTTTTTTTTTTTTTCTTCTTTTTATTTTTTAGACTTGTTCTTTGTAATATTTTCATTATCTTGATGAAATAGCTAGTGTGTACTTCTATATATAAAAAGAAAAAATTAAGGGCCCTTGAGAGAAATAAGAAACAAGAGATGCCTCATATTTCACATAAATTTGATGAGTGCATGAATTCCACATATTTTAGATATTTTTCCCTTTTTTTTCCCTTTTTTTACCCTCTGATATGAGGCAATTGAAATCGTCCATTCTCTTGGATCTCCAAAAAAAAAAAAGAAGTAAATATTCAAAATGCAAATTTTTTACTTTTTTTTTTTTTTCAAATTGTAAGCGATGAAAAAAATATAAAAACAAAAGGAAGGAACACTATCTAATGCCCCCCTCAAAAAGTTACATGGTGAACTCATTTTTTAACACTAAAAGAAAAAGGATATGGTCTGTATAGAGCCGAGGCTATAAGCTATCAAAGTAAGTGCACCTTCAAATAATGTCGAGAAATGTGGTTTCAATACTGGAAATAGTTGTGATAGCCTTAAAATATATTTTCATATTTAATTATAAAATTTAAAGCTTAAAAAATAGTGTAGATCAAGCAGATATATGAAACTTGAAAATTGGCAGTCCAAAAATGTGTTACAATATGCACTATTTTCAAAACTTGAAATCCATTTTTTTTTATCTCCATGTATCATGATGTCGAGATCATCAATTTGAGGACATTTGGGCATCAAAACAACCTCTTATAGTGAAATTTTTGAGAGCCTCAGCTCTATAAACTTTTTCCAAAGAAAAATACCCTATATTAGAGTTTTGTTTGGGCACTCCTACACATGTAGTATTTCCTTCATGCGCTTAGTATTTTTCGACACTTGATACCCTCATATCTACAATGTAGTAACTTTTTTATCTAATGATATTTTAGATAATTAATCAAGATAAAGTATAATTTCTTAATAGAAAGAAATATATTTATTAAGTAATAGATAATAGCATCATCTATAGAGTTGTGACATCAGTCACATGAAACATTAATTGATTTTTAAATATTAATAAAAGGGTGCAGTTTGCATACTGACGCATCCGTAGGTATAGAGGTAAGGTGCACCTTCAAATTTTATCATGGTATATAATTTTGATGTAAAATGTTCTTAGGATTATCTTAAAATCTATTTTTATATCTAATTATAAAATTTTAAATTTAAAAAATGGTTAAAATCAAGTAGATTTATAAACATATGAAAATCTTGAAAATGGACAGTGTAGATAATATATTGTAAAATGCACTATTTTTGAGATT
>NW_006497781.1:1008050-1035761 GCF_000471905.2 Amborella trichopoda
TTTTGAAGGCATCCGTAATTCTACATTATAAGGTAGCATCCTTATATAAACTTTTTCTTTAATAAAATGCTATTAGTTTCTTCTAAAAATATCTATTATACTAGTATGCGGCAACAAAAATATCAAAAATTTTGTATTATAAAGTAGGGCACTGGGTGTCCAAGCAACGTTGACTATATTAAAAAAAATACTTCATGTGCAAGAATACGTTAACAAAACCTATCATAAGAAAACAAATAAGAATGCTTTATTCTCATAAGGATTGTTATCCTTTAATCCATCCCTACTCTCTCTTTTCCAGCCTATCTAGCCATGCAATTATTTTTACTTATCCACGTGTTGTTATCTCTCCTTCTCTCTCTATTTATTTATCGTATCCTTTTTTAGTAGGAAAAAGCTTATATAAAATCAATTAGAGTGATTTTAGAATTACATATGCCTCTAAATACCCTATTGGAAAATGTTGTTTTAATGTTGAAAATCACTCTAATTGATTATCTCGACATCGATATGTATGAATATGAAAAAAAAAAGAAAAAATTTTTGAGTCCTAAAATTAGTGTATCTTGCAACACATTATCTAAACCGTCCATATTCAAGATTTTCATATGTTTATAGATCTACTTGATTTTAACTATTTTTGAAGTTTAAAATTTTATTATCAAATATGAAAATAGATTTTAAGATAATCCTAATTCTTTTTTACACCAACATTACATATTATGATAAAATTTGAATGTGCGTGTTAATTGGATTGTTTAAAGTTGCAACGTAATAGAAACCATACCCTTTTGAATATTATCTTATCTCACACTCTCTTATCTCGTATGAGAAAAAAATCTACAAGATACATCTATCTACCTTCGTGTAGAAAATATATATCTCTCTCTTTGGGACAAAGTATACTCTTTTTATCTCTTTTGTATCTCTATATGATTATTTTTCTTAGAGTGATTTATGTACATACCTTAAAATGTTTCCTAAAATACAAATTGTTCTATTTATAGGTGAAAATTACAGATAGGGTTGGTCAATCAACTTTTTTTTATGTTTCTAAAATTACTTTACGGTCCGAGGAAATCCTCGGACCAAAATTTTAATTTTTTTTTTGCTTTTAGTTTTTTTGTTAGAAGGGCACTACCCTAAAACTTGGGTCACAGCCCTACTAACAAAAAACAAAATAAAAAATACAAAAAAATTCAGACCGAAGATTCCATCCTTAGACCAAAAGGAAATTTGGAAAAAATAGAGAAAGGCAAGTTGACTCACCTTCTTTATAAACATAACATTTTCTAAGTTAACATCCCCACACCCCGTTACCGCATCGTAGTATCTATTCCTACGGTTGACACCCTCAATTAACACCTTTAAAATATAACTCCTTATGAAAAAACAGGTCCGGGTCGGTCTGCCCAAAAAAAAAAAAACAATTTTAGCGTATATATGTAAATCACTCAATGTTCTACCACATATTTACGCCCCTTTCTCTCTCTGAACCCTACCCATGATCCTTAGTTTCTGCTTCTTGGAGGCATCCATGAAAGAATCACCATGAGTGGGCGGTAGAGGTCTTATTGTCCTTTTCCTCAGGCGAATAGACACATTGTCATCCAAAGAGATTTTCCGTTCCTTTGCTTCGAATTATGTTGTGTGTCTACAAGACCTGCTGAGGCACCCACATCGCAAAAGTCACATTTGACAGTGGCTTTTAGGTATGAAAGGCCAAGGATCCCTCCCACTGCTTCATAATGAACCTATCTTTCCAACAAGATGATATTTTTTTTTGATGTGAAAGAATTCATTAATCTGAAAAAAGGGTCTCTCTATATCATCCTATGTTTACTTATAAAAGGCGTATGATAATAGCCTTTTGGAAGTGATATGATATCTGCTTGATGCGTGGACTATTGTGTCACCCTCTCCTACGGCTAGACCATTTTAGGTCCAATAAAGTGGAAGGGCAGATTGGGTATTCCCAAAGTGATAATTTTTTTGTTTTTGTTTTTTTGCTTTTGTTTTTTTTAAACGTTTGAAGATTTACTACATTATGTCCTAGGCTCAATTCCGAACTGGGCCCTCTCCCCACTTACTCATCCAAGAGTGGCAATTTAAGTATGTAATTGTGAGGTTTGTGTAAGATGCCCTCCTTACCCTGTACATGTAAGGTGTATTTCTAAATTTTGTAAAAAGATGTATAGGAAGTCTTATGATAGCGTGAGAATCCATATTGAACTCTAATTGTAAAATTTAAAAATTTAAAAGTAGTGCAAATAGAGAATATCTATATATACTTGAAAATATTGAAAAAAAACAATTTAGATACACTATTTTAAGACTTAAAATTCTTTTTTTTTTCTTTATATCTATAAGGTTAGTAGGTTTTTCAACATCTAATGCTTTTTTCTATACGATATTTGAGGTGTATCTTACTTCTATAGGACATGTTTAGGACCTTATATAAATTTTTTTCCTTCTTTTTATAACTCAGATGGAACTTTATGTACTCTAGGGCGATTGGGTGGTAGCGTGATTGGGAAAACAAATTTTGAGCAAGGCTGATTGGACCACCAATAATGTGGGGTGGAGTACTAAGAAAGCGAGTGACCCAATGTGCTCCCAAATTTCAAAGGAAGAAGTTTCCATAGGGCCTACCCTTTATGAAAACAAAATTAAGCTTCACCTCATATCCTCATCCGGAGTGCGCTTTCCGTATTGAAAATCTCAGTGGTCGCTTTAAAATCAATTTTTAATACCGACAATAAAATTTGAAACTTAAAAAATAGTACAGGTATCACGAATATGTGAATATTTATTTTTAGAACGAAATGAATGATCTTGATGATTTGTTACAACATACACTATTTTTTAGAATTTGAAATCTTAATTTTCTTTATAACGATGAGGTTGAGAAGATCAATTTAAGGGTTTTTCAACGGTTGATTTATATTTTTTGATGAGTTATGAGATGAGGCTTTACTTATTTTGCTACGGCTGCAGTCCTATCAAACAATTTCCCAATTTGAGATACTTTAGTGTGACCGTTATTGCAAGTGGTTGAAGTCACTTTTGGTTATTTATTACTCGTATAGTTAGTTTTACAAAAGGTATAGTGTCCAAGCGGTGTGGACCCTCGAAGGGCACACAGCCACAGCCTTTTTTCTAAAACTTGAGCTCATCAGAGGACCACAAATTAATTTTTTATTTTTCATTTGTAAACACAATGACGTTGGCGTGTCCATATATATAAAAATAATCAAAATACCCTTAAAATGTTTAGAGTGTTTTGATTAATTTTTTATTTCAAATAATTTTTTATTTTTGTTGGGTGCATCCATAAGCATGTACCTTGATTTTCATGTACAAATAATTTTTTAATGAGAATAAAATTAAATGAATTTGTGCCCCTTGGGGATAGTTTTTTTTTTTTGAGAAAATGTGAGCTTCATTGAGATAATGAAATGTTATACGGGGAATAAAAGCAAAAAAAAAGAATTAGGAAACGAGAAACATGAGGAGAGAGACAGAGGAGAGAAGAAGAGAGGGAAAAAAATATTGGGATCAGTCCAGAGGTGGCCTCATTTACCAAGAAGTCTGCCGCTGAGTTAAATCTGCAAACAACGTGAGAAAATATGATCTCAAACAATCTAATTTACCAAGAAGTCTGCCGCTGAGTTAAATCTCCAAACAACGTGAGAAAATATGATCTCAAACAATCTAAGCGAAAAAAGAATTTCATCCATGAGACCACTCAGCCTCCAAAGAGTGGAGCCCGGACAAGTACACCAAGAAATAACATTTGCCGAGTCTCCCTCGATAATCACCCTGTGAAGCGAGGGGCCCAAAAGAGAAACACGTTTTCACAAGGCCCAAAGTTCGGCTTCATTAACTTCATACCGGTGCAGCCTCCCTAAGTACATAGGGATAGCTGAACTCAAATGATCTCGAAAGAGACCCCATAAACAGCAATTCACACAGCCATCAAAATTAAGTTTTACCCATCCAACCAGAGGCCCTCGGGGATAGGTTCGTAACATGGAAGGGTACTCATGTACCATATACCCTTCAAGCGTCCAATAATGTCAATGCTACACCATTCCATAGACTTAACACATCAAACCATTTTTTAATTGATAATTTTTTATTGATCACTTTTACTTATATAGGGGTATATTGGAAAAAGAAATAAGTTTATATAGAGCCTCGGCTCTAAACAATCAAAATAGAGCCCATTTCAAAAATATCACTAGAAGATATTATTTTGATGCCGAAATATCCTCAAATTGATCACACCTCGACATCAAGATGTATGTCCATGAGAAAAAATGGATTCTAAGTTTTGAAAATAGTGTCTTGTAACGCATTTTTGGACCATCAATTTTCAAGATTTTCAAGTTTTCATAGATCTGCTCGATCTATGCTATATTTGAAACTTTAAATTTTATAATTAAAGACAAATATATTTGAAGACTATTACAAGATTTCTAGTATTGAAAACTCATTTCTCAACACTATTTGAACATGTGGTTTACTTTGATTGTTTAGAGCCTCGGCTCTATCACACCCATTAGAAAATGCACTAATATCTCTTATGGTTAATGTCATTTTGAAAATATCCCTCATATTTTACATGTTAGGCTTGTGTTTCTTTTTCTACTTTCTATTGTTTCCCAAAATGTCATCAATTCAAAATTTTTAGCTCGGAAATAATTAAAGCAACCAAAGCTATTAGTTTCATATCACCGAGTGTAATGAATAAAAAAGGTCTAAGACTATTAGTTTCAAACCACTCATCAAGAATCAAAGTAGTCCAAAACAAAATAGCTCCAAAAAACTCATTACAAGGAATAAAAGTGGTTTGGAACTAATATTTATGCATAGCTCAGTGCAAGGAATCAAGAAGGACCGAAACTGTGTAAGGATAGATCGAAGCAGTACAAAACTATTAGTTCTAAATCGTTATATGGAATTCCAGAGTGATCCAAGACTAGCAATTAAAATTGGGGTATTTTGAAAAATAAGAAAAAATAATGAACGTAAAACATAAATCTTGAAGAACATTCAAAAGAGATCTTAATATGAGCTTTTGTAATTTTTTTTTAAGGAAAAGTATAAAAAGAGACCATTTGGTACAGGAGGTTATAATTATTCTTGTCCGTCAGATTTCAAATTGGGGCGTTGTAAGAGTGTCATTGACTAGACTTAGAGTTCAAAAAGAAAAATTCTCGAAATTCATGACCCGTCTAAGCCTTGCAATTAAGATCTAATGACTAGAAATAATTGTGACCTCCTTGTAACAAAGATATGTAATTTCCTAGTATATAATCCCAATTTTTAAGTGATTCTTTCTGATAGAAACAAAATTAAAAAGTTGTAACAAGATAGGAAAGTGTATATTATTCTTTCCATTTTAAAGGAGAATGTGACAAGACGAGAATGTGAGAGAATGTAACAAAATAGAAAATTATATATTACACCATTGTATTACAATTATATATACAACGAGAGCACCACAATAATTGTTGTGTGGGGTATAATTATTTTTCAAAAATTTATTTCTATCTCTAAAATTCTTCTTGGTATCAGAACTATAGGTATCTTTGTCTATGGGTTCCCAGCAAGAGATCGAGCCCACTGATCAACAATTTCTATAAAAAAAAAGTAAGTCTTCTATAATCTCTCTCTCTCTCTAAGCTTGGATTCTTTCCCACATGCTTCCCCTAACGTCCAACTCCCCCCTAAGGTCTTTTCTACTCTCTCTTTCCTCTCCTTAATGTCCAACTGTTTACATCTTAGATTCTAATCGTTGTCACATCTTTTCCTCACGTTCCTTAACATCCTTTGTTAATCCCTTTAGATCTTTTCCTTACATCCTTTATTAATCCCTTTTCCATCTTTCTCTCATAACCTTATCGTCCAATCCTCTTCACACTTTTATTTATATATACCCAATTTCCCCAAAAAATAAATAAATCCACTCTCCATTATTTGCCCTCTGATCAAATATCTCTTTGTTTCAATGGACGCTTTATCCTCATCAAACAAATATTCCTATCCCTCTATTTTCAATATAGGAAATTTTGTGTTTATTAAATTGACATAGAACAACTGCTTGTTATAGGAAACCCAAGTTGTGTCTTTGATTGAGTCAGGAGCTTTGTAGATTCATTAATGGTGATTGCCCTATACCAAGTCAAAATATTTTCTCTCTTGATGGTAAGAGTGAAATTGAAAACCCGTACTACAAAGCATGACTAATGTCCGATCGGCTTCTTAAAGCTTGGATCATGGGGACATTATCAGAAGAATGTCTTAGCCTTATTGTTGGCCTCAAGACTTCTACAAAAGTTTGAAAATGCTAGTAGAATGCTTATGTAGGTAATTCTCAAGCTAGGGAGTTCCAACTTACCCAGTAACTCCAACTCTGCAAGAAAGAGCTTTCAACCCTATCAAAATATATAAGTAAATTCAAGAGTATCTGTGAGGATTTGACAGCCATTGGTAACCTTGTATCATATGAAAATAAGGTTTTTTGGCTTCATAATGGACTTGGTCCAAAATATGAGAGTTTTACTACTACTATGCTTAAGCCTTCGATTCCTTCATATTATGAAATTATACATCTTCAAAGCCATGATATTAGAAATCAGCCTCATGCCTTCGAAGAACACTTAGATCCAAATCGGATTATAGTATTTGTTGGACAACAAAAGAATTTCGAACCCAACAAAGGTAACTAGAATTATAGAGGTAGATGGAGAAACAACTTTGGTGGTCAAAAGTTAAACTTTCGGGGATGAAGGTTTGTTCAAACTAGCTAGATTAGTAATGTGGGTCTTGAGGTGCCCTAGAAAAATCAAGGAAGTTGTTATACACTTCCTATACAACACATAGATCAAGGCTTCCAACAAGATTCCCAGATACAACTACAAGCTCAAACATCTCGAGGAAAGTGTCAAATTTGTGGGAAACTTAGACATGCTGCATCAAAGTGTTGACATTAATTCAAACACATGCACTAAGCAGAAGATATTACTCGGGCCCTTGCTGCAATGACTATAGTTGATTCACAAGACTCAGAAAGGTTTCCGGACACAGGTGCCTCCACTCATATGACAGGAGATCCATGTAAGTTGTAAAATCTTCGTCCCTAAAAAGGCACAGATAGAGTCATGGTTGGGAATGATCAAAAATTAAATATTTCATATGTTGGTGATACAAATATTGCTATTGGGATTGAAAACTTTAATATTTCTAATGTTCTTTTGGTGCCTGAAATGAAAAAGAACTTATTATCTGTTTGTCAATTTATAACATATTTCCCTTGTATTTTTTGAGTTCTTATCAAATAGTTTTCTAATTAAGGAAAGGAGTATGGATAGCTCTAGCCAGCATGAATAAAAAGGAAGGATTGTATGCACTTGAAGAAGTGAAACAAATTTTATTTTCTAATCGGAATAAAAAAACATCAGAAAGTATGTCGCATCAACGTTTTGGACATCCTCAAAATAAATGTGTTTGATACTTAGAATCTAAACAATTGATTAATGTTGATGCATGAAACGAATCTCATTATGTCTGTACTAGTTGTTGGATGAGAAAATGTTGTAGCTTCCTTTTAATGGTGTTGATAAAATCTCTACTGAACTTCTCTTTAAGATTAATTCAAACTTATGGAAACCTGCTCTAATTTTATCTAATCAGAATTATCGATTTTATGTGGTGTTTGTTGATGATTATACTCGTTTTACTTGAATTAAAAATCTGAATTTTTTGCTACATTTATAAAATTTTATCGTATGGATGAATGGATGTTTAATAAAAGAATTCGAGTTTTTCAATATGATGGAGGTGGTGAATTTGCTAAGAAAGAATTTATTGATCATATTAACAACAATGAAATATGCAACAATTATTATGTCCGGGAACCCCTGAGCAAAACGGAATAGCTGACAGGAAACATATAAACATTGTAGAATTGGTCCTTACAATGATGTTTTATGCAAGAATTTCTAAATATTTTTGGGTTGGAGCCGTTCATACTGCAGTATTTGTTATCAATCGAACCCTCTACCCATTTAAAAATAGATTCACCATACTCATTATTGTTTGGACGCTTACCAGACTACTCCTCACTTCGAGTATTTGGTTGTCGATGTTTTTTATATCTTCGAAATTATGCTACAAACAAATTTAGTCCACGTTTTCTTTTATGTGTATTTTTGGGCTATAATATTCAGCATAAGGGCTATAGATGTCTACATCCACCTATAGGTCGAGTCTATATCTCTAGACATGCTATAGTTGACGAAAATATATATACTTACGCTAACCCTAATTCTTTGTTTGATAGAGCTCCGGTTTAGGGAGAGCTGTCCACTGATGCAGAATAGTCAAAGTGTTATGAGGCTGACATACAAATTCTTTCCTCTTCTGATTCATCACCTCCACATGAACCACCTATATGGGATTTCACTGATGTATCTGGTCCCTTACGTCTTGCTTTGTCACCATTACAACACCAATTCAAGATGTTCAGGATGATGCAATACATACTTTATAGTGATGAACATGCTGCCACTCAAGAAACCAACCAATCTAATTTTTTACTGGCCTCTGGGTATCCTCATCATCACATGGTCACAAGATGTCAAGTTGGTACTTGAAGACCTCGAATTCTTCCATCCATGGTAGCAATATCAAGTGTTCTGCTATCACTTCTAAACTTCAAACCATTAAGTCTGCCTTGGGTCATCTAGGTTGGCATCGAGTGATGGAAGAGGAAATTGAAGCCCTATATGTTAATTCAACTTGAGAACTAGTTCAACACCTTCCAAGTGTGAATGTTGTTAGTTGTCGTTGGGTCTGTAAGACTAAAATGAAGTTTGATAGCAGTCTAGAGAGACTTAAGGCCATACAAGTTATTAAAAGATACAATCAAGTTGCTAGAATTGATTTCTCTGAAACATTTAGCTCTGTTATTAAGTCTGTTAGTATTCAGATTGTGCCCAGCACAACTATTGTGCGAAACTGGCCTATCAAACAGCTTGATGTGAAAGATGCTTTCTTGCATGGCTTTCTTAAAGAACCTGTATTTAAGAAACAACCACTTGGATTTGTGAGTTCAAAATGTCAAAATCATGTTTGCAAATTAAAAAGAGCTTTATATGGTCTCAAGCAAGCACCTCGGGTCTGGTTTGATCGATTTAGTGCGTTTTATTATCATTGGGGGTTTTATTGCAGTATAGCTGATTCATCTCTATTTGTTTCTCATACTACTAAAGGCATTATTATCCTTCTTCTTTATATTGATGATATTGTTATTACTGGTGATAATTTAGATCTTCTAGAATTGTTCATTTCCCAACTTGGAAGGAAACTTGCAATAAAAGATCTTAGACCTCTTCACTACTTTCTTGGCATAGAGGTATTTTATTTTTCAGGTGCGATTTTTTTCTCACAAAGCAAATATACCCAAGAGGCGTGATGCCAAACCTATTTCAATACCAATGGCAATGAAGAATAATATTCATGTAAATTATGATCCATTTCCTGATCCATCTCTTTATCGGTGCACTGTTGGTTCACTGCAATACATTACCATAACACGACCAAACCTTTCTCATAGTGTTAATACATTGTGTCAATTTATGCATGCCCCTACTATTGCACATTTTCAAGCAATTAAGCGGATTATTCGCTATCTTAACGATACACAATTCTATGGTATAAAAATCTTATCTGCTAGATCCTGTGAGTTATATGTCTTTTTTGATGCAGATTGGGTTGGGTGTCCAACAACTCGTCGTTCTACCTTATGTACCTATCTTTGATCCAAATGCATATCTTGGAGTGCTAAGAAACTGTCGATGGTAGCTTGTTCCAGTGCTAAAGCGGAATACTGATCTATGTCATCCACTACTGCAGAATTGACTTGACTTTATTTTATTTTTCGGGACATAGTGTTGCCTCTTCCTCAGCCACCAACACTCTTTTATGACAATATTAGTGCTCTCTACATGATAGTTAATCATATTTTTCATGTACAGATAAAACACATTGAGTTAGACTATCATTTTGTGTATGAAAAAAGTGGCTCTTGGATTACTTATCGCTCGTTTTGTTTCTTCTCGCAATCAAGTAGCTCATATCTTCACCAAGCCTTTGCCACAAGATGTTTTTCAAGATCTGTGCGTCAAAGTTGGGCTTTAAATGCCTCCCCAGCCGAGTTTGAGGAAAAGTTAATAGAAACAAAATTAAAAAATTGTACAAGATAGGAAATTGTATATTGCTTTTTCCTTTTGAGAGAAGAATGTGACAAGATAAGAATGTGGGAGAATGTAACAATCTAAGAAATTGTATATTACACCATTGTATTACTATTATATATACAATGAAAGCACCACCACAATTGTTGTGTGGGGCACAATTATTTTTCAAAAGTTTCTCTCTCTCTAAAATTCTTCACTTTTTACATTTTTTATGGACTTTATCAACCATTCAGTGAAGAAGTTCCTGCAATTTACTTGTCTGAACTCCACATTTTCTACAAATTCTTCACCCTTTTTAAGATTCTAGAATAACTCAAGTTGATGGAGCAGTTGGTTATTTGATCCATTGTGTGACTAATTAGTTAATAAAATTTCATGAATTGCTATTAAAAAAAAAGGACAATGGAGCATTTGTTTAAGGAAAAAGTTTAGGGAAAATTGCATAAAACTTTAAAAAATGGACTTTCTAAGCAATTTACCTCCAACCTAACTTTTTCTTAGCAACTTTTTCTCCAAAACCATGTTTCTTAGCAAATACGCCCCAACTCAAAAAAAGAAAAAGAAAACGAGACTAAATACCCCTCCCTTACCTCACACGTTGACCATGGCGGTCCAACACTTCACCATGGAGGTTCGGTGTTTGGAAGAGGCGGTCTGGTGCTTGAGTCATTGATTTGGAATGGTCTGGCACTTCACCATGGCGGTCCGGTACTTTATCATGGTGGTCTGGAGTTTGGAAGAGGGGGTTCGGCATTTGTTTTTGGATTAATGAGTGGTTCGACATTTGCGAGCTATAGTTCAGCAAAATTGAAAACTGTGCTTGGAATAAGTGGTCTGGCAGTGTATAGTTCTTGTCCAGAAAAAGGGATGGGTCCGGCAATATACAACTGTGGTCAAGCATTTCTTTTTATTGGGATCCGAAAATGATTTGTTATGTGTGGGAATGGTATTTTTGTAAAAAAATGAATTTTTTGTATTGGGCAGAGGGGGGGGGGGGGGGTTTGTTGTATTTGCTATAAAACTTGATTTTGAGAAAAACATCCTAAGAAAAATTAGGGTGGAGTAAAGTGCTTAGAAAGTCTATTTTTGGGGATTTTATGTAATTTTTCTAAAAGTTTATATAAGGTTGAGGCCTAAACAATCAACTTAAGGTGCACATCAAAAATTCGATAAAAGTTTTTTTGATGCTGAAAAACCTTGAAGTCCGATCATCTCGATCTTGAGATACATGGAAGTAAAACAAATAAAAAATAAAATAACAAGGAACTTCAAGTCTTGGAATACTGCATCTTGTAATGCATTATCTAGACCGTCAATTTTTTGGATTTTCAAGTGTTCATAGATCTCCTTGGTCTATACTATTTTTGAAGTCTTAAACTTTATAATTAGAAATAAAAATAAATGCATCTTACTTGGATGGTTTAGAGCCTAAGCCTTATACAAACCGCACCCTTTTGTTTAATTCAGGTTAAATATGTAACGACAACTAATGGATCATTGATAAAACCTAGTAGAAATGATAGAAGTAGTCGTTATTAAATGGAAAAGTATATAACGAGCCCATATACCTTTACTACAAGGTAGTCACAATGAATCTTGACCATTGGATGTGAAATTGGGCGGCTGAATTTATTTCATCCACTAAGCTCAAAGTCTAAAAGAAATTTTTTTGAACTTTGTGACACACGCAAACTATCAGATTTCACATTGTATGGTTGCAAGTAATTGTGACATTCTTGTACCAAAAGTAAATGATATCATTGTAAACAATCCCTTATTATATTTTCTGTAAAATAGGTTTCTTGTGGATCAAATAGCATTTGGATGCAACTTGAAAGATAGGTTGGTAGAGAGAGAGAGATCGCTTAGCAAGGAGATAGGAGAGGAAAGGGGACCAACGGAGAGTGTCAGACGGATGGGAGGATATTGCCCCTAGTGTTGAGCCCCAACGAGCTATATGTTCATTTTATTGCATCTTTTTTATTTGGCTTTATAAAGAAATCTGACAGGAAAATAAATTTTTTAGCTAGAGGGGAGAAAAATAATCTATGCTTTCGGCTCAAAGTAGATAAAATGGTTTCTGTCAGGGGAAAAAAAAATTTAATCCCTAATCTTGGATTCAAACTGCAGAAATTAGTAATCCCATTGGATGCTTTTGATATCATTTTTTAAACGGCCTCTTAGTGGAAATGGGAAAGATAAAAGATAAATAGAGAAGGAAAAATATACAATATGAATTTAATACAAGGTCATAAATCTTTTTAACCACTAGATGTGAAAACGGGTGGCCGAGGGTATGTCACGTAATGGGCACAAAGTCTAAAATAGAATTTCTTGAACTTTGTAACACACCCCAGTCCGTCGAGTTTCAAATCCAAGGGTTAGGATTGATTGTGACCTCTTTATAATAAATGCAAATGATCTTATAGTATGCATTCCCTGTAGATAAACATGAAGAGCTCCCATGAGGTTTGTATATATGCGGGGGTGCTTAAGCTCATATACTAATTGAAGTTTCGGTGCCAGAAGTCAAAACTTCTAAGGTGTTATGTAGGTCCTAGTTGTAGTGCCAAGAAATGTGAACTTCTTGAAAATGAGAAGTGCTTCCGACCTCCATGGAAGAGCAAACTTCTCACATAATAAGAATGAAAGCAGTGGCTATGTAGAATTCCATACTATAAATTAAAATTTTTCCTTTTATTTATTAATGGATGGAATTTCTACTTACAATTGCTACAAAACAATACAAAGATAAACTTACAACATTCTAGGATATTTAAAAATTTACAGCCAATAAAACTTTATTAAAATATGGATTCAAACTTACATCTTAGGGAAAAAAAATCAAGAACAATAAAGGAAATAAATTTGTGAAGACTTATTAAACCTTTTGCCTTAGATTAGCCCCTTAGTACTTGGTGTGCTTGGCACACACCACAATTGATCGCTTTATCGAATGATGTACTCAATCCTTAAATCCTTCTGAAACCATCAATATGAACTTGGAAACACCTATCGGATACTCTTATCCATAATCTATGGGGCTGATAGCATGGGTCATAATTAGGGCTTCTTAAGACCCTTTTTAATTCTTAGGGCATGCCACCGAGTGGCACCTCCCTTAGTTCAAGTTTGGGCTTGGTATGCCCCCTTTCCGTCTTTATATCTTGGATGGTGTGTACCACCTCAGAATCCTCATGGGAGGTGGTGTGCCAGAGAGAGAGAGAGAGAGAGAGAGAGAGAGATTCAAGTGCATTGAGAATGAGAGGCGATCCTCTTTTTATATAAGCCCTTAGGCCCTAGGGTGATCCAATCAGATTAGGATATCTAGAAATTTAGTTAATTTGTGAGGAGAGAGAAAAGCAATTTGAATAATCCATCACTGAAATCAGCCATTATGGTTTAGAAAGAAACCTTATCCCTAATATTTTGACCAATATCCTCTTCTAATCTCTTTAGACTTTCATCAATCAAATCTTATATTATCTAGAATTCCTTTTATCTTACAAATAGATATTATGAATTCAAATAAATTAAAAACTTGGTCAAAATAATCTTTATCCAATAAATATCTTATAAAATAACTTTCACTAAGATAATCTCAAAATATTTCCAACTTGGATATTTTTCTTTTAATAAATATTTTGGCTCCCACAAAATCTCCCAACTTGAAATATGGGGTGTCCAATTATGTTGGGAGTGTGGACCATGTGGGCCCCACATCGCACATCATATCCCACATGTATGGGAGCTGGGCCCTTAGCTCCCCCATGTGGGTCCCACAACTTTTAAACATAATTTTGAAACCCTCAGTAGAGAAATTTTAGAAATAATCTTTAGGGGGTTTTTATTCATTTTAAAGCTAATCTTAAGATTCTAAAAGATATCAAAAAATTACTTAAGCATAAATACTATTGAAAACTGTATTTCAAGGTTCTGAAAATTTTAAAAATACACAAAAATACATCTAAAAGTGTATTGGTACCAACATATCAAAAAACGAATCGGTGAGTATCAATGCACTCCACCTGTGCCACAATCCATTGTCTACTATTATCTGCTTAAACCAACCCAACGGGATCCATGGCCCACAGTCATGTGAATGAGCTCTTGATTCTATGTTAAATCTAGCTAATAAACTATAGATAGTCCTATTATGTGGATTACTGGTTCTCCTCTAAGAGCAGGTCAAAATCCACATATCACTATAGTACAAGGGGTTCTCTCTATGCATATGTACATGTATCCATTTATATAGGTGCTTCCTAAGAATGTCATATATACATGCTGTGCAAAGTTTTGTTGAGGATTTGACCATCAGTGTCACAAGTCCACATCCACACATAGCAGGCCACAAAACTCTCCTGGCATACAATGAACGTCCTTGGGCATCTCTCCGACCCTCAATGGTAGTGCCTATACTTAGGGAAAATAGTTTTGGATATAAACTGCACAACCCTAACTCCGACACACTCTAATTGAAGTACTCCAGTATCACTTGTCATATTTAGATGCTATCACGATGTTTAAAGGCCACAAAACTCCCATAAAGAAATGCACGTTTCTCATGGTATCTCACCTTTCTTTTATCTCTTTAATTTTATTTTTTAGAGAAACTATATTTAGATGAAATATATAAAAAATAATTCACAAAAAGGCATTTTGGTCATTTTTATTTTTGAATTTTTTTATTTCTTATAGGTAAGTGTGGGAGAGAAGTATAGATAACCAAAATCTTAGATTAAATAATCGTAAAATGTAAAATACTTAAATTCTCTCAAAATGATTCATTTTCAAATCTTCCAGGTTAATCAAATATGGGTTTCCAGCCTCCCTTGGAATTTCAAACAAGTTATCAAACATGGTATTCTATATTTAAATACAATCCTCTAGCTTTCAAAACTTTAGAGCTTCCCAATTTTCCAGCATCCTGTTGTCAAACACACTCTAAAGGTCGTGGCCAGTAACTCATGTCTAGTGACATGAAAATAGTAGATTTGTAGCTAATGTTTAGGAAAACGTGTGCATCTCAAAACCTATGCCACTGGGGACCGACTTTTGAATTGGTTTTGAGAGAATAGTTGTTTTGAGAAATTTGTATATTTAAGTTATCTAAAAATCTAAAATAAAGCTATTTTGGTATTTTTTATTTTTTTATTTCTTTTTTAAGATGAGAAATAGTTATACATTCTAAAAACCTAATTCCCCAAGTAAAATGCTCAAATAATTAAGGAAACAAAAGAGAAGGAAATAGTTTATATAAGTTTGCAACCTTATATTGTAGGAGTGAGATGCACTTGAAAATCCAATAGAAAAGAGTATTCTAAAGATGGAAAACTATTCATCTGATCATCTTGACCTAAATTTTAAGTCTTAAAAATAGTTCATCTTCTAACAAGTTATCTAGACCATCAGTTTCAAGATTTTGGCACATTTATAGATCTGCTCAATCTCCATCATTTTTGAAATTTTAAATTTCATAATTAAGGTTGAACATATATTTCAAGCCATTCTAAGATTTCCAACATTAGTGTTTACGTTCTGATCAACATTGATCTCTAGGATGAGATATGCTCAAATTTTTACAAAACTAAGTTATTGTTTTGAAAATGTAGAGAAAGTACGGTCACTTGAATTATGGGCTTAGAAAAATTCTAAACCTATACAGATCCGGTCTTTTTCTGAGTCTACTAGTAGCACCAGCTCGAAATCGGTATTTTGACCTAAAAAGTGCTTCTAAATTTAATTAAATTTAAAAAGAATTTAATTTCCAAAAAAAATAAAATAGAAAATTAAATGAAGAAAAAGAAATATATACTTATCTCTAGAGACTCGAAACTTGAGTTTCGGGGTTGGATCAGGTTGCTCTTCTGATTTGCACTACCATCTCCTTTTTTTGATGTCATTTCTTGCTGGAATTAGTAGATCTAAGGTTTCTTGACCTAGATCTAGAGTTCGTGAGGCAGGGGGAAAAGCTGTGAATTTTAGGTAGGATCTACATAGGCTTTTCTTAATATTGGAAAGAATTTCCTTAGTTTTTTAAGGGTTTTAGGATCTCCTAAGATTGAATATGAATTCTGGTATTTTCTGTGATTTTTAGGAATTTGTTTGGGGTCTTTCCTAATTTATGAGAATTTTTTTACTTTAGGGTTTTTTTTGAGATTTTTCCTCTTTTTTTTTTTTTTGTGGTTTTTAGAGTTCTTTTTCGGATTTTTCTTAATTTTTAAGAATTTTCTAGGAGTTTTTTTTCTATATTTGGGCTATTTTTCTAATTTTGAGAATTTCAAAGGGATTTCGTCATCTCCTTTTTTGGGTTATGGAGGGGTATTTATAGGATTCAGTTGGTGTTTTTTTCTTAATTTTTTTGATATATATATATTTTTTTTCCAGATTTTTTTAGATTTATCTTGACCCTTTGGCTTTATCTAATTAAAAAAACGTGTTTATTGCATCATCAGGCCGCGTGTGGGTCTACCAAGCCACGATACAGCCTGAGTCACATGGACTAAACTATCATTTTCTAGATCCTTCTAACCGTAGGTCTAACTTGGGTGATTTTTGGACATTTGGAATGCTCTCGGAGTTTACTTAAACTTGAAAGATGTTTTAGGCAGGTTTGGGTCAAATATATTGGGTCTAAATTGTCTATGACGTACTAAGGTTTGTGTCATCCTTTGGAATCAAAATTGAGGTTTTCAAGGAGTTCTCTTAGCCAGAATTTCTAAAAGGTGTCTACAATTAGAACTACATCTTCTCGTAATATTTAGATATGTGCCTTGCTTGTATAATATAAGATGGCCACCTTGTATAAATCTCACCTTGAAACAAGAAGTAATCAAGGAAGAACATAAAGATACAAATCTCACCTTGAAACAAGAAGTAATCAAGGAAGAACATAAATGTGTAATTAATGTGTATATGTTTAGCTATTTTTCTGTTTGACATTGTATGTTCATGTTCTTTAGTTTGTCCTCTCCATAGGATTTCGTTTTCTTCTTATCCTCCCTTTACTTTATTTTGCTTTTCTAGCATTTCTCTTTATTCTTATTGGATGCAATTTCTACAAGGCCTTATGCCTTAGGGAAAAAAAAGTAAAGCCACACCTGGTAATCTTGTCCGAAAACACTTCAGATATGGAAAATCTCTCAGATGGATTTAAAATCTATATCCACCACTGATTATTAAATATGTAGCTTAAAAAATCGTACAAATCTTATAGATCTATGAAATTTTTTAAAATAAATTGTGTAGATAATGTGCTACAATATATGCTATATTTAGGACTTAAAACACTTAAGTTTTTTGCAACCATGTTGATGAAGGCTGAGATGATTGATTTAAAGGTTTTTCAATGCTTAGGCTCTAATTAAGGTAAAGCTTTATTTTTTCCATATAGCCTTGGCCTTGTTTTAAGTTCTTCCCTTCTTAATCAACATTCCTTTTCTTATCTCGATTTTGAATCTCTTTCTAGTAATTTTTTTAAGAGTTTTGTTTTGGTTCGTAATGTTTTCTCCTTTATTGGTTTGTGGGAAAATTTGTTCACCTTGACTATGAGCATAAAAAGATTCAAACATCTATTACAACAATGATGCTAATTACAAATGAGCAGCGAATTGCAATATTGGATACATTTATTAACTTCTTTATACTTTTTACACTTACGGAATAAATACAAAATAGATTTTGTCTTAGTGATGACATTTGAGAGGTTATGAATTTGTATATGGGAACCAATAGGTGGAAAAGGTTTATTTCTTATTTGAGATGTTAAATATATGGAAAAAGTTTATATAAAGTTGACACCTTAAATTGTAAAATTAAGGTGCAGGTAAAAAATCTATCCGAAAATGTTATTTTGATAATGGAAAACCATCTATTGACAATACACATAGCTATTACAACAATATGTGAGAAAAAAATAAAAAAAGCAATATCGATGCTTCGCAACAAATGTTGTTCTTATTTGTGCAGAATACACCAGCTGTGTATTATATGATCCACCAGCAAGAACCTCCAATTCCAATATACAATGGAGATTAAATATGAGAGGATGAATATTGTTCATGAGGAACTTCGGCTACCCTCAGCCGTTGATCATCTAGAGAGGACAGTGGACCTTCGTATGATGTAGCATGTAACATAACCAAGTGGGTCACTTAAATTAATTAATTTAGTTGCCTTGGGTAAAACCCAACTAGAATTAATTTTTGGACTTTAAATTTTAGGGACATAACCTCTTCAACCCTGATCAACTTCAATAAATAAAAAAAAATCCTAATTGTACCCTCTTTCCACTTGAAAACAATTATGTCATTAGATTGAATAGAGACCATTCAAATTTTAAATGGTGAGATATGTGTTAGAAATGCAAATATCATATTTATTCCCTATTTATTTATTTTTAGAATAATCGTCTAGAAATTTTTAAGTGATTTCTAAAATTTTAAATTAAAAAAAGTAACCAGAAGTAGGCCTTTTGACAGAAGGAGTATAAATAAACTATGCTGCCGAGCGAGCATAATATATGTGCCCTTAATTAATTAGGGGTACTGAAAATATGGATGATACATGTGCAATAGCGTGGTAGTAATAGGGGACTAGTATTTGTAATTTGTTAATAAGAACTTATGTAAAGATATTCTACTCCCATAGAATAAAAGTTGAATGTTTATTTACTCCCTCCGGTAAAACTACACTTAGAATTAATTATAGGATCTCAAATTTTGAGAAGGTAAGCAACCCATATATTAATTTTAATAAAAAATTTCTTAATTGTCTCGATATGTACTAAAAATAATAATGTCTTGAGATTGAACACAGACCAGCTAAATTTTAGATGGTGAGATCTAAGTGTAAAAACCTTAAATTTTGATTCGCGAATAATCACCTGGTAATTTTTAATGGTTCCCAAAATTTCAGACTTAAAAATTCCTCCCCGGTTGGTCTTCTGAACTATCGCTGTTGTAGCCGTCATTTTTGTGGCTATCTTCACTTTTGTCGAAGGAAAGAATTATGTGGTCCCTCACGGGCCCCCCTTTGATCAAATACCTAACAAAAGCGATTTCATGGAACCCACAACTCTTAAATAGTCTTTACACTTTAACATCAATCTTTATTTTCAAAAGGGCGTTGGAGTTCCCAAAATCAAACATTTGATTTTGATGTTAACAAAGCAAGGCAATTTTCAACCCATAACTTTATATTTTTTTTTCTTGAAATTGATCTTATAACGCATCAAAGTTGATTTCAAAAAGTTTGATATCTCATCAACCTTGCATAGTGTTTTGGCTGCTCGACCAATTGTACATGGGCTCGGTGGATAAGGCTACTTTTTTTAGTCGGGTCTGAATCCACCCATATCTCGATCCAGATTTGTAAAGTATACATCGGATTTGGATTGGGTCCAAAAGATTCAGATCTGAATCTCGATCTGAAGCTACATGTGGGATCCGGATCCGATTTCTGGATCTAAATCAATTCTAGTTTTTATAGAAAAATATAATTATAAAAGTAAAAAATAATAAAAAAGTTTATATAGAGCCGAGGCTCTAGATAATCAAATTAGAGCCTACCTCAAAAATTTCACTAAAAGAGATGTTTTTCTGCCCAAATATTTTCAAATTGATTATCTCGACATCAAGATGCATGGACATGAGAAAAAAATAGATTTGAAGTTTTGAAAATAGTGTATTTTGTAATCGATTTCTGGACCGTCAATTCTCAAGATTCTCAAGTTTTCATAGATCTATCGATCTACACTATTTTTGAAGCTTTAAACTTTATAAATAAGGATGAAAATATATTTTAAGGCTATTACAAAGATTTCCAATGTTGAAACTACATTTCTCGATACTATTTGAAGGTAGGTTCTAATTTGATTGTTTAGAGCCTACGCTCTATATAAACCGCACTATAAAATAATATATATTAATTTAAAAAATCAGGTCAGCTTTGAATCTGATCCACCTATACCTAGATCTGGCCCAAATTACTATTCAGATCTATATTTTGGTTCCAGATCCAAATTTGGATACATATCTTCGATCCAAATAAGATCTGAATTTCAAGTTTCAGATCCAAACCAGATAATTCTCGTCCCTACCGGTGGGCCACAAATACAAACCCTATAAGTAGTACTGAATTCCTGCTAGAGGGAGAAAATGGGCAGTGGTTAGGTTGGATATGAATTATAAGAAATGAAACGTAGCCATTTAAAATATTATCGAGAGGCATTTAGTCCATTGGCGTGACATTGGTTGCACCACCAATGTTAAAAAAATACCTTCTCATGCAAATTTGCTGATGTCCTCAATAATTTTGTCAAGTTGAATATTCAGAGTTAGAACTCAAGTGGAGGAGTGAAAGGGACTTTTCTTGTTATTTATATCAAAATAAATTCACGCTATTTATTTTTAGTACAAGGAGAATATAATTATTATTGCGTTTTAGCTATGAAATTCAGTGGTTCGGAATGTGCCATTGGATAGGCACAATATAAAAAATTAAACTTTTTAAATGCTATGACAAATTTCAATATGTCAAGTATCACGACTATGGGCTAAGAATGATTGTGATATCTTTGTACTAAAAATAAATAATCTCATAGTAGGGAAAGATTTATAGAACGTTACAACCTTAAATTGTAGAATTAAGGTGCATCTAAAAAAACCATCGTAAAAAGTTATTTCAATGTTGGAAAACCCTCTAATTGATCATCTCCACATCAAGATATATAAATATAATAAGGAAAAAAAGATTTCGTATACTAAAAATAGTTTATCTTGCAACACATTATCCTGACCGTCTATTTTCAAGTTTTTCAAGGGTTTGTAGATCTACTTGATTTGAACCATTTTTAGAGTTTAAAATTTTATAATTTGAGATGAAAGTAGATTCTCAAACATTCCTAAAATTGTTTTACACCAAAATTATATTTATTATAAAATTTGAAGGTGCAATTCAAATTTGAAGGAGCATACTCTATTGGATTGGGGGTGGGGTGGGGGTGGGGGGGGGGGGGACCATGCTTCAGCAAGTGCATACTGTATTGGATAGAGGGTACCATGATCTATCATCTCAAGTGAGTTGCAAATCCCACTGATTTCACTAATAAATAACAATCAAACCTAAAATATTTACTTGGATAAAGATTTGGTTTCACTAATCCAGGTCAGAACGCACTCAATCAGATATAAGAATTATTTTAATAAAGAAATCACACAAAAATATATGCAAATTCCCTAGGATAGAATCAAATTCTTAGCCATAAGTTTTATATCAATAGTACTTTTGATCTAATCTAAGCATAAGCGGAAAGGCCAATATTCTAATTGGGTGCATAGGAACATAGAATTGAGCAGCGTGCTAGCATGCAAAAAAGTGTAGTTTGTGTTTTTTCTACAGCATCGTATAGAGACCATTTATTTTTTGGTATGTGGAGTTCACAATTATTTTTAGCCATTGGATGTGATAAAAGTGTATCACAGTATTTGAAAAATTTTATTTTGAAATTTGTGCCTAAATAATGATACATCCTCAACCACCCGATCTTAAATATAACGGTCAATGATGTTTGTGACCTCCTTATATTAAACAATAAATGGTCTCATTGCATACATTTCTGTTTTTTTAATGCGGTTTGTGTTTTAGTCTTTACATCAAGAAATAGTTTTACTTGTTTGAATGTTTAGAGAATCTCTCGAGAATTTGAAGATTTGAAAGGGTGATTGTACAATCCTTGAGTCAACTCGAAATTACTCAATGGGTTTTGGTTTCTTTGGTTCGGGGGAGCTTTGAACTGAAAGTCCGGCTTGAGTTTACTAAATTTGGCTGGTTTATTATAGCGAACCTGCCATTCTTGTCTGAGTATCAAGCAATCCCAGATTCATTTGAGGCTATTTCAGCCCCATATTTGAACCACATAACTAAAAGAAAGACTAATGCGATCTTGTTGGGAGATATAGTTTTTTATTTTTTTTCTTTTCACACATTTCTTTCATTTTTCTTTTCTTGTGGCAAAGATCACTTACAAGTAGTCTTATTACAATAACTTTTGCTTCAAAAAAAATAAAACTAACAAATCAAGATCTTAAAAACCTTAATGCAATTAAACCAATTTTCTTTTAACAAAAAAATATCCACAATTCTTATGCTTGAGAATATAAAAGTAATATAATTAAATAAGACAAGAAATAAAAAGAGAGTGCCGGAGATTACCTCAACCGAGCATATTACACCCCACACCGAGTTACCACCATCCAATGGCACGGGATCAACGATCAACCTTCAATCTCAAATGGGAAAGCAAATTTAGGCCAAACCCTCTAATGGAACTATGAACTCCTTTATCACAAATATCAAACCCTTATGTGAATCCTCTTAGCAACCTAGTTTGAGAAAATTACTTCTATTTTCTACTACAACCTTATTGTCTAAAATCCCAATGAGAGATGAGCGATCATGAGAGAGTTGAGCCCAATGAGAGATGAGCGATCATGAGAGAATTGAGAGAACCACCATGAGAGTGATATCAAATATGAGAGTGGGGCGTACCCCTTTGGGTCTCTTGAGAGATAGAGAGAAATTTTCCTAAGTTACAGAGAGAAATTCTAAGTGGGGCGTGCCCCTTTGTTGGATATGAGAGAGAGAGATATGAGAATTAGGTGTAAGAGATAAGGTGTAGAGATTTTGCATAGAGACAATCCATTTTTATAGGCTTTAAACAAGTTTAGGATTTCTTAAGGTTTTCCTTGGCTTGTCTCTTCTTGTGAGATTAAATATAAATCATTGATCTTGGGTAACTTGTGGGGTGAGAGATTTGAGCCATCCATTCCATAGATGGGTCATCAACATTATGGAAGGTGCCAGAACCTTTATCCCCCATTCTTAAACTATTTTTTCATTAACAGAAATTAAATAAAATAATTTCATTCATGATATAGTGCTTACCAAAATTATGTAGAAGCCTTCTCATGCTTTCCAAAAATCATCTGAAAGCTTTCTCAAGGCAAAATCTTTCCAAAACACTTCAAAGCTTTCTCTTCAAGCCATTGAACTAATACAAGGAAAGTTTCATTAGGGTGGGGTGTGGCACCGTAGGTGGTACTTCATGGGCCCCACCCATATGCAATGGTGGGCCCATTAATATATTGGACCTCCCGTGCAATATTAAAATTATTAAAATTAATTATATGATTTTTAGAAATCTATGAAATCAAATTTGAATATTTAAATCAATCTAAAATTAATATCTTTGTTTTTATAAATCCAAATTTGATAAATAAAATATCCAGAGATCTAGAAAAATTCAAATAATAATTCTAAAAATCATATATCATTAAAAAAAAACATAATAAATTCATTAGATGTGAAACCGATCTATATGGTCTAGGAATTAAATAAATAAACGCTGGGGCACTCCACCTCCAACTGTGGACTACGGTCTACACTTGATTTATCAAACTGACCTAGTGTCTCCCATGACACACAGTCCATACAGGAGCTCATTAGTGGGTCACCAAAGTCTGGCCAATGAGCCAAGGGGTCGTAATCCCAATTTTTGGATTTCGAATTCTCCCCTAAAGACCTACCAAGGTTACCTAGACCTGATGCGACTACAGCTCCTATGACACATAGGGGTATCTCTCGCGCATGCATAAGCTTCACCCTAAAAGGTGGCTCGCTTTTCTAAAACGGCTATCATTATACATGCCGTATGATAGCTCATGGATAAAGCTTTGACCTTCATCTCTAAAGGCCATCATCACACACAAGGGTCACACAGTCCCTCGGCTCACTTATCCAAGCATACTTCGACCTCATTATGGGATGACTTATTAGAACCCTTATAAGATAGTTTTCTATGACTAGGTAACCTAGGTTTTTTCCAACCGACTGGCCTAGTTCGTCAAGCTCAGTCCGGTATTAGCGAACATCGTTTGCTTAGTATGGTCTACAAAGGACCACACTCTCACTGAGTTCATGTTCCACTATATCATTTAATTTTATAAGCACTCATAAGGCCTTTAATGGCCACACCCACCCAACAATAACCATTTGTCCATGATTTTTAGAGCCATATTTATTCAAGATCAATTTTTTTTTTTAGAATGGTAAGTGACTTCACTAAGATAATGATAAAGCACAAGAAAAGGAAAACAAAGAAGATAGAGACAGGTTGAGAAGGAAAACAAAAAAAACAAAGAGAGTAAGAGAAAGAGGCAGAAGAGCTACAACAATGCTCCTAGCTTAAAAGAGCTACAACAATGCTTCCTCTTAAGCTAGGCGATCAACCGCTTCCTTATGTTCTCTGAAGATATAACTGAATAGAACTTCTCTTCCATTCAAGGCTGAGACGATAATATCCATAGTTGAAGTCCTGGCCCAAGGCACAAGATCTAGGTTTCTACACCAGAAGATCACATTCACTGAGTCACCTTCAATGATGAGGTGCAAAAAATTACGCTGAAGTTTAATGACTCCTCCTTTCGCGGCCCACAATTCAACCTTTTTCATTTCACAAAAGTGCATGCATCCTTGATATTGCCAAAAGTCTACCCAATTGGAATCACAATGGCTGAATCAAGTACAAGTGTGTCAGAAACTGGGCGCCACTGGCAATGGTGCTGGTGCCATTCGAACTTGCTGCATGAGCTAAAATGCTATGTCTCATGTTCTGAATGGTTTGCCATATGGGGGGTCAACATGTGTTGTAGCTTGGAATTCCTCCGCGGCATTCTGAGTGGCAGCAGTGTTAAACGACTACTTTGGCGCATCATATAGTCGGTGGTTGAGTGGATGTTTCCTCGACCAATCGAAAGTCAGCACGCAAGTCCGTACTGACACCAGGGGACACGTCAGTACATCCTGATAGAAGTCAGTCCATACTGACGAGCATGATTATACGACTTTAAGTCATTTTCGTAGACCTCCGTTGTTTTTGAGGTCCCTCTGGTCTGACAATAGTTCAAGGGGCGTCGACGTCATTGTGAATTGCGCCGGACCCTTCACTCTTCATTTGAGCTGCTGCTTCATGTTGTTCTATGGTTCACCTCTGAGTCACCATTTGGAGTGGCTCTGATGCCATTGGGAGTGGCACCGAGTCTCTGTGCTTCCAGATTGTTCTCCAATTTGACTGTCTTGATGTTGGTTCTGACTCATCTCGCTTTTCAAATGCCTTCAACTTTGCTCAAGTGCTCTAAGGGCTTGTGGATGCTAGTTTGCAGTTAAGTTAAGGTGGGTGTGAGCGGTTCAAGTATCGAGGTGGCTTGTTCAGGGTATTTTGGTCCGCCATGGTTTCCTCAATCGAGATTGGGGTGTCACCAAGCTAACAAATGATATTTATTCCAAGGAAAACATTTTGAGCGCAAGTCTAAGGAAAAAGCCCAAAATAAGAAGCCTTTCTTTCCAAATTTGTAAAATGATATATATCCCTAAGGCGAAGAAGCCTGACTAGAAAGGAAATTCTTTTATTGGTGGGAAACCATGATACTAGAAGAGTACAAACTCTGGAAGAGAGCCCAAAAGCCTAAAATTAGCAAACTTGACCACAGAATAAGAAAAGTTTGTTACTATTATCACCTAGGTCAATTTAATTTGAAATAAGTATAATTGAGAGGTAGACATAAGTGCTACCATCCATATTTATTTCAAGACCCATGAGCTAGTGGAGGATGCGATCTTCGTCCAACTGGGACCAATCCTATGCAAGGAAGCTTGGTACATGCACAACATAACTAAAATTTAGTATGGATAAGGTTTTCACTTTAGAGAATGTGTTTTATATATTAGATATGAGAATAAATTTACCTTCGGGCTATTTACTTAAGAAAAAAGTTTTATAGAGATAAGTGTGATTCATTCTCTCCCTCTTTCCTAAAATCTCTCTCCCGTTCTTTTTTCTATTTCTTTCACTCTTTTTCTAAAATCTCTCTATCTCTCTCTCGCTTTCTTAAAATCGCCTTTGGTATCTCTCTATAATAAGGGTTAATCAGATCTCACAACTAGAAAGGATCACATACTGACAGAATCAATATTAATTCTTTCGCTTTCCAACAAATTCTCTCTATTTATCTCTCTCCCTCTTTCCTAAAGTATCTCTCCCTCCTAAAATGTCTCATCCACGCTCTCCCTCTTATTTATATCATCATCTTAAATATCTCTCTTCTCTCTATGGTTTTCTTAAATTCTCTCCCTCTCTACTGATTTCTCATTCTCTACTTCAATGTTGGTAAAGTATCTTTATCTCCATGGGAAACCATCAATTTTATTGTGACCCATGTATCCAAAGGTAATGCAGCTTATATTGCATAATTTTTTCGATTATTCTTAATATTCAATCTTTTTGTTCACCCAATAACTTTTTCTATTAGAGTTCTTTGCAAGTATTTAAGATTTAAGTTGTGTTCCTTAATATTTTCTATTCATTTGTCTTTGTGAGTTTCTTGATTGTATCTAATGCCCTGAAATTTTGTCTTAAGCGGTTTCTTAACTAAATCTCAAATGTAGGTAGCTACTTTGGACTTTCCATTTATTTTATTTTATTGTTGTTCTTGACTGATTGGCATGTTAATGTGGACAATGCATTTTCTTCTTAAGGTGATTGTGTGATACGAATGGTGGTTATACTACCAGATCGTGTCAGGGTATCAAGGATTTTGAGTCCTGAATGATGATGGCCTTCTCTTAGAGGGCGTTACTCTCTCTCTTTGGCTCCCGTGATTTAAAGTTCCAACTGTGTAAGATTTAAATTTAAGAAATTAGTGTCTTACTGTGTTTTCAATGAGTTTTTTATATTGTATTTCTATAATAGTTGTAAAAAGTAGGTACTAGTAAGAATAATTTATTTTTATTAGAATGATACCATTATAACTAAATTCTATAGTTGTAATTACAAATTATATTATTAAAAATTTTAATTTATTATTTTCATGCATACTCTCTCTCCTCATTATCTTCATGATTGGATAATAAATATAATATACATATTACATTTACAATTATTATTTTGTAATAAACAAATTGTAAAATAATGTAATATAATTATAATTATAATAAATAAATAATTAAATTTAAGTAGAATAATTTATTCATATTAGAATATTATATTTATATTTTTTTCATGATTCCCCCAACTCTCAGTACAATTTTTACAATTATCATTTCTATAATAATTATAAAAATTAGATATGGGTAAAAATATTTTTTTTTTGTTCGAATCTTATAATTATATCATAATTATTACTAAAAGTTTTCCCAAAAGGTAATTTAAAAAATAAAAAAAGAAAACAAAAAACCTTGCTACATGAAAGGTCCTATAATATTTGTAAAAAGGAGGTATTAGTACGAATAAATTATTTTTATTAGTAAATGTAATAAGTTATAAATTAAGTATCTAATAAATTGTAATTACTAAAATAATATTATTTTAAAAATTTTTAAATTT